>JAQGAV010000362.1:0-35095 GCA_034691345.1 Phasmarhabditis papillosa
CAAATGTTACAGAAATATATAAAAATACTTATAATTTAACTCGAGACCTAGGTTTCCAGCGCGGTATCACAAGCGGGGCGATGTGTTATAAAACTGAATGTATAATCGGTCGACGTGGTGTGTTTTCTTCAAAAGGACATTCATTTTTATAACACTGCGCCCCGCTCGTGATACCGCGCTGGAAACCTAGGTCTTGAGATGGACTATATATGAATGAGTAAGTTGTAGTTGTGTGAAGGAATATCTCTAAAATAAGGCAACTACTCAACTATTTTTTATAATTATTATACACCCATGACTATTAGGCTAATCGGAGGTCTAAAAGATTTGTATAGTAAAATTGCATCGTTTATTGGAGTTCGACGCGCAAAATATTGCCGCCGAAATCACCTGGAACCGCTTTTCAATAGGGCCGTTCCAACCGCTAACTTCTCATCCTAACTGTTCATACACCAACTTGTAAAACATTTACTTTGCCAACTAGTCCTTCACCAAAATAGTAAACTTCGTTAAATTGTAATGCTAAACTAAATAAATTGAGTGTTGTTGGTGGAAGAACTGGCTGTTTTTATAAGAAAACTCGCTTCGAGAGCCACAAAGATTGGCGAAAATGCTCTTACAATGAAATAATTCCACTTTTTTTAGTAGGAAGTATGGTAATTAAAGGGGCAAGCATCAATGAACACAGAATCAAAAAAGATAACGGGCTTATACGGATCTAATCAAAATAAGAACTTCTATGGCGGAAAGATGCTCAGTTCCATGAAACTATACATCTTCCTAGATCAAAATCCTTAAATTGTTTAGTTCCTTCGAAGTTAAGATTTCCTTTACTGAAATATTCAATCCTTCAATTTAGGATTGCTGAAGATTTTCTGGAGGTGCCCCTCTTCGTAACCCAAACGGGGAAACTAATGGGGCTTGCAAATTTCTAAAAACCGCAGTCAGAGCAATGTAATATAACTCTACTACGTATAGTTTCCATCAAATTGCGAAAAGCCAAACACCAATGTTTCCCCGTAGGAAATTGCGTTGTGATTCGGAAATGTTTCAAGCAGAAGTGGTTTATAGTGAAATCTATTGGTAGCGGACGTCATACGATACTATCCGGAAAATAAAGATAAAATTACAAAGTTAGAAAGAATAAAGAATAAATAAACTAAAACTATTATATTATTTGGATATAGAATGTCAAAAACCTTCTTTAGAAGAAAGAACCTTTCTAGGCTATAAACAGTGGAGTTTGCAACACTTCATTTCCTGAATGCGGCAGTTGGAGCAACTAAAGACAATTTATCGTTACAGCTTACACTTTAGGGGCTTGAGCAAATGTTTCAAGATATTTTAACACTTATACTAAGTTAGAAATGTAGTCGATGGAACAATTTGGTCAATAAGAGTATTATTCGTATTTGCAGCTCGCCATACAGGTAGAAGAACTCATAGCTGTGGAATTGTTGATCGAAAAAATGGTCCACCTAGGTTTCGGCTACCACCAGAAAAACCATTTAAGAAACATTCCAATTTTACTAATATGTATGTACCAAATTAGTTAGTCGTCATATAGTCAAAGATAATTTGCTAACTTGCCTATCTGAATGATCCATATAGTCTATAGCAAGAGCTAGGCTTCCAAGTATCTTGGGGAGTAGCGGCCTTATACACAAACGATGAAAAATCGGTTAATTCTCTTTAAAACTACATTCTCTTTAATGTAACATCTCCTCTCTACAGGATACTAGGCTGGAACCTAGCTTCTGTAATATACTATAGTAAGCTTTACTATGTATGACAAGTAAACCCCACACAATCGAACCGTTCTACAAAACAAACACTAAAAAGCTTAAAATATTTGTGTTCTGTTAGTTTTGGAATTGGTGAAGAAAGACTGAAGTAGGCATAGACAGGAAAAGAGAGATTTATTGCAAAAGCCCATGTGCTGGGAGTCTATGGAAATATAGTTAGAGAGGTAGAGAGTACAAAGACATATGAACGGGTAGGGGTGGACTAATTTAGGAAAAAATAAGAACTAGTGAAAGGTAAGCATATTTTGACATGATCCTTTTTTTATTATAGAATTAATTGAATACAGTTTATGGGGACACTAGAAGCCGAAATAAGAAACATTTGTTATTTTGGAGAATAGGTTTAGTAGTGTGTACACTACTTCTAGGCAGGGCTGCGTATAGGCCGGCCTGCGACTTTTAAAAATTGGGCCTGGCCTGGGGCAGGCCGGCCTAGCTCCGCCCCCTCAAAAAGTGGGCCTGGCCCGGCCTGCCCCGGCCTATGCCGGCCTTTCAAATACGCAGCCCTGCTTCTAGGTTACTGTAGAACTAAAATAAATTCAGAATGCTTGTAACTGCAAGATAAGTAACTATTTCATTTAGTATATTTGAATTTGATTTTTTACAGAATTAGTTACACACACTAATGTATCAAAACATATAGTATATATGTTATGATACACTACTGCGTGTGATGGATAAATGTTTCATATGATAGTTATTGTGTCGTTGATGAATAAAAGAAGACTTCAGTGAACGGTGCGTTAAAGGTTTAAAAAATGGCTTGTTATGTGGCAAAGAGTATACCACCGCGCTCTGAGGTCTTTTGTTTGTTATAGACTATAGTTGCTCGTTCATCTTATGTAAATTATTAGTTAACCGAAACAATATTTTTCATAGAGTTAGATAAATAATATGTTACTCGATGTTACTTCTGAAAAATGTTGAGACCTGTCCAATAATATTGAGGTGCAACCTACCAAGATATAAAACTGTAAAAACCTCTCCAAAAACACAGAAACAGAATCTAAATGTTTCAAGTTCTCGCCTATTCTACAAAGTTTGCTATAGTCCATAACAAAGAAAAGATCTCAGGGCGCGGTGGTATACATTGACTTCCGCAAATGCCTTTTTCTAGACGTGATACAAAATAAAACTAGTACAACAATATTTTTCTCTAAACAAACAGAAAATTGCGCATCGAATCATGTAATGGAAGTTTAATTTTGCCACAGAACGAGCGATTTAACAAACTTTAAGCAACACAGCTCACTGCAGTCTTCTTTTTGTTATTGCCTATAGGAATGTTTGATTTCCCTTATTCTGTGCTCTTTTGATTAATTATGTTGCGCGATTAGGGCTTGTTGAGACATCTTCTTTAGAGTTAATAACCTTCGTTTGCAGAGTTCTAAGAAGAGATGAGACACATTTGAGGTATAGACAACAGGATGAAAGGGATTTATAGGGTTATTAGCTTCTATAGAGTCTAATTCTGATATGTTTGACCAATGTTATCAATCCATATGAACAAGATTAACTGAAGTTTGATTCACTATCCTTCACTACCTCTTGAACCAGACCCAACCATTTCGTAAAACTGTTGCGGATGGAAAAAAGTTGGAATACGGTTAGCTAGAAGTTACAAAATGAAATGTTTCTACATCTAACAATAAAGGATTCTTAAGAAGTTCAATGAATAAGAATGAAGCTCTGTATTATAGTTTTAAACTATTATTACACGGCTAATTCGTAGGAAAATGCTCAAATTGCCTAATAAAACAAAAATTGGAATTAGCTCTTTTTATATGCTAAAGCTAATGGTGTATGAAGCACGGGATGATGGGAAACGAAGAAATCGAACAGGGCTGAAATAAGCAAAGATATTTTGTGTTTCTCTTGTATAGTATGTGGCAAGATGTATTAGAAAGGTTTCCAGCCTTTCTAAACACAAATGGCGCTTGCGGGCTAGGTAGTAAAAACTATATTTATATAAGGATATATATAGTCCGTTTCAAAACCTAGACTGCAAGTGCCGCTTGTAGTTAACGTGCCGCTATAACCGGCCTTAAAAGAGGAAAAGAAGTTTTGTCTGCGCAAAATTGCACTTTTGAAGGGGAAGCCCGTCATCGCGGCACGATAACTACAAACGGGCTTGCAGTCCAGGCTTTGAAACAGACTATATAACTTTCTACAAACTTTTCACTAAACAATAATAATTCTACGTTATAAAGCTCTTTAATATTATTCATAATAAGATGTTTCAGTCCCTCCTTATAGAACATTTTAAATCAATAACTAGGTATACATGTAAGAGTAAAGTGTGTGATGACATCTAGAATGATTCAACTGTGTACAATAATACATGAGATTGTTTGCACACATTTAGATCAGTAAAAAGGACAACAAAGGCGAAATAAGGATGTGTGAAACATTTTAAATATAGAAGAAGTAAGGTCACAATTTAAATGAGAAGTAAAGCCAAACAGATCCGGCCTAACCCGGCCCGGCCTCGCCTCAAAAATATCAGGCCGGGCCGGATAACCACCTCTGAAGCCACCCATTTTAACACAGTACAGCTGTTTTCTACCGAAAAATTGGGTTAAGTCAACTTATAGTTCGTGAAATGAAAACAAATTATTTACAACTCGTGAAACAATTTAATTGTTAATATATTTTGTGGCGATTTGGTACATATGACAATAGGTAAAAGCTTTTTTGTAGTTCCATGAAATGAAATAAGAAAAAACAAAAATACTAGGCAGAAACTGTTAAGTTTGATTACGGCTTTAAAAAACTACGGAAAAATCAGTTAGTAAAACTACATTATGGGAGAGTTACATTTCTTAAAATTAGTTTTTATAATGTCCTTCCGTTCAACATTAGTAAAAGAATTCTGCTAGATTTGTATAAAACTGTGAAACATTCAATATTGTGGAAAATACTGTTATTAATTCTAAAGCCTACAAATCGTCGAAGAAAAGCTACCACCTTCCATAAACTACCAGCAAAAGAAAAGCTACCAGCAATAATTTTGGGGCAAGGCATAAGTTTAAATACAATTAATAAGAATAAAAATAGTAGCTTACAAAGTTTCAAAAGTTCAAATGCTTTAAAATCTGCCGTTCACCATTGCCGGCTCAACACTCGGATGTATTGGATTTCATATCGCCGTTGTGATTTCAATCAATTTCAACTCTTGTTTACAACAGCATAGATCCGAGCAGGCAAGCAGCAAAAGCTAATGATTTCAAATGTTTTAAAACTAAAAGAACAAAAATTTGTCTAAAATGGATAAAAGACTCCAGATATTAACAGTTTTACTCTTCACAATGATTGTATGCATAAGAACGCATGAAAGTAAAGATAAAGTGTTCAAGAATGAATATTTTAGCTAAGATAGTTCTTCAATAGTATTTGATAACAAAAGCTATCCAACTGCTTTCTTGGGTGAGAATTCAAGTAAATCAATTCTTTCAAAACTACAAAAATAAGTAAAATGGCTTTCATTGTAATAGGGTAGTGCAGCCCAACACTGTTCAGCATGAAGTGTAGAATTGAAATGTTTTGCTGACCAATCGTATTTCGTTATCTTTTTAAAATAAAGTCAATAGTGATTGCAGAATGATTCGACAAACACAGATAATGCATCTAATAGCATAGTTAGTTTAGGCGGGAATGATTTACACAATTGGTGAATCCACGAAATAAATATGTGATCAAATAGCACTCGATTGAAGTACAAACATGAAGTTATCATGTAATCATTGGAATAGAGCTCCGTAACTAGTTATAAATGAACCTAGCCAGTTCCTACCAACTCTCATAAGATATGTGATATGGTAGAGGTTCCAGTGTTGTAAAATTTCAAACGAAATATCAGTTTAATTCCTTTCAAAACTCTTCTAAAGCCACAGAAACTGCAAAAGCAGTACATTTTATGTGTATCCTCGGCAGATTCTCTGCTTAGTATTGATTGAATATATTACTTACATTGTAAACTCATAAACCTGATAATAATAATAAAACTAATGTCTACGTGTTGTGTTTGTCCTCTTAAACATTTGTGATTCTCAACTGCCTTTTGATGGCTGTCGACGAGCGCTCAAAACACGTGGGAATTCAGCTAGCAAGGAAGAGCCACAAAAAGACTAATCTCTCTTTTTGCCCAAACTAGTTTACAATTATTAAAATATCATTTTATTTAAATATGAGGGACCCGTTGGGTAGTGGTTTATAAAGAGAAATATAAAGGGTTGGGAATGAGCCAGCCCGGACCGGCCCTGGCTGGCCGGGAAACTTCGACTTCTGAATGCAATAATTGACTTTGGGCTGACCACTGGAAGTATAATAGTAAATAGAAAAGTTTCAGCGGGCTAAAACAGATATATTCACCTTTATCTCAAATTCCTGCTGCAAAAATGTAACAAGATTAACATTGATTTCGGATTTTAGAAACAATGCAGTAATGAAATTACTGAGCAGCGGTACAGCGAACTTTAAGTTAAAGGCTTTAACAACACCTTCAAAACCACAAGAAGCAAAACTTTCGAAATCGAAAAATGAAAACTAAATGTTTCACCGATCTCAAATACACGACGGAACAAGCAAGTGAAGGATTTGATCGGCTCAGAGTAAATATTTGATATAAAACGAGCGAATCAATATCAGATCTCAAGTGTTTTAGCAGAATTTACATGCAGTCAAAGGCCGACAGAGATATATTCTTGACTAAATAGAATGTTTAAAAAAACAGAATAACACAGAAGTAAATCCAGAGAAGAGAAGTTTCATGAAGGTATGATATTCATTTATAGCCGAATTCAAGAGCAATAATGAAGCATTGAAAAGAATCTAGTAGAAAGTGACACAAAAACTCAACAATACGTAAGTAATATTCCATTATTAATATACTTGTATCAAACTATAAGGGACCCGTGCAGGTGCTTTAACCTTGTGGTTAGAGCTGAATCCGCGAGGATCTGAGGCTTTGGGTTCGACTGCTCGTAACTGCCGAAGTCTTGGAAAACCAGCAGCTTACTCATCCCTTGTTTCGTGAACTGAATGTTAGGAAGGAGCTGTCTCTGCTCTGAAGTTTCCGGTATGAATGGCCGAAACCCTGTGCTGAAGAAATCTACTATTATTGTGATATGATTGATACATGAAAGAAAATACTTTTCATCAAACTATACAGACTACCTCAGTACGGAGCGGGGATTCACCAAGCGAAACCGATTGTGGCCGGAAATCTGAGAAACTGAACCATTCTAAGGTTCCCATTACTCGATAAACTATATACTAAAACTCTGTGCAATATATTTTGTTTCTGGAGCATAACGTCAGTATGAATATAAAAACTCTAGAATGCATGTTTAATAATAAATCTTAGCCACTAATTGGTTCCGAGCCGCATTCGCTAGGCTCGAGTGTTCATTAAAATTCTATGAAAGCACGTTTATAGCAGCAGAAGAAAGCAGTCTGCCAAACAGTGCCATTATCACATTATATATAAAAATGGTTATAGCAGAAAGTAAATATAAAATCAGCGCTATGCAATTGCGGCAAATAGCTATGTTTTTATAGTTCTCTTTGGTGGTAAACATGTAATAACTCATTATTAAAACCTGCAATCTGGCCCGAAGCTAGATAGAAAGAATTTTAGTAATCATACATGATTTATAGAAAGCAAAGCATCGCCACTCAAAATACAATCTAAAGTAACTGGTTTAAGAAGGTTAAAAATTGAAACATTTGCAGGTTGTTCCGATGATATTCCGTTGGAAGACTGAGATGTACTATAGTCAAGAACGGTGCAAGAAATAGTTAAGTACAGAATAAAACCTTTAAATAAACTAAACACAGCTGTTTAGAGTATTCAAAGGTGTTTTCGGGAGCGGGTTCCGTATTGTTCGGCTCGCAGTTGTCCATTGGCATAAGTTGATTTTGGCTTAGTGAGCGGTGTGAGGGGCTCTTTCCTTTGGAATGACAGAGGGTGGCCGCCAGAGCAGTGATTTGAACCCCTCGGGGGTCAGAGAAACCTAAATAACACGACTTATAAAGAGGGTGCAGATATTTGTTGGTGAGAACAAAATGTGTGATACACGTATGTAGGTGAACTTGCAATGCAAAACACTCGGAGATGAGAAGTTTGCAAAAACTTCTCCCCGGACGGGAATTGAACCCGGGTCTCGCATGTGACAGACGCGGATACTCACCACTATACTACCGAGGATCTGTTCTAGTTCAATATAACACATAATATGTGCCGTCAGTTAACAGAAGATTCGTTCACAACACAATACAATAAGAATGGTATATAGATAACACAATATAACTTATTATGTAAGATACATTCAGAATGTTAATAAAATAAATATTCAGTTAGTGAAAAAGACTGAAACTAATCCACGGCCGGAACGCGGATACCCACTACTACTATCCAGGATCTGTTTTCCTATGAACCTAACAACGTATATTAGTGTATAGAAATAATAACTGGGCTATCATCGATATCTTTCACACTGGGTAGTTTTCCAATTGCACTCGAGGTCAATTTTCCCAAATTTAACTGTGTGAAAAAAGATACATTACTTGAAACCTTATTATTGGCGAAACAAAAATCTTGCGCTCAAATATACTTCGCTCGAATCTCCTAAAACGGTATTTTTACGCTCGTTTTTAGAGCGTTGCGGAAGTAATCGGCTCAACACGCTGCACTCTGCTAAAATAATTATACTGTAATATGTACCGTACCATCTCCCTATAGGCTAATCCAAAGATCGAATTTTGAAAGTCTAACACAGGGGTGTGTAAGTATACCAAGCACTATACCCCATTTCCCTATAGCTTATTCGAGTAGGCGTTATACTCACTGCCTAAATTAATCAAACGTTGCAGTGAAGCTACTGAATACAAATAATAAAACTTTATTGCACTTAACAAAAACAAATCTACATGAAAAAAACAACAATTATTACGAAAATTATCTACAATGGAATGTTGGCAATGTATCACAGAATAGGACTCACAGAATTATAATGAAGAAGCGGCATATTCGTTGAGCTGATCCAATTTGACTTCGTCAACCCAGTTCAGAAAATCACTGATAGAATCTGGGATCTCTTCTGGCTGATTCGTAGTGATAGCTTTGTTCACGGCCTAAATACATTATGTAGTAAAACCAAGAATATTGCATGTACTGGTAACTTCACGCAAAATGAAAATCAAGAAGTTCAAGAGAATACTTCTGTTCATGTCGTCTCATTTAGGGAGAATATACCTCCTAATTAGGTATCCGAAAAAAACGTTAACCAACCTTAATAGAAGAGTGGTAATATTGATAGGAGATAACGGCTTTGCAAAGATTCCAATATCCAAAATCCGGCCATAGAACGTCATCAAAATAAACATGTGTTGAAACAGTCTGGCAATAACAGTTTAGTTTATATTCGACTAGAGAAGAATTACCTGCCAGAGAAGAAAGTCACTTAGGCGTTTCTCGCCACTGGTCCTGATGAGAATATCTGGATCACCGCCACCTCTACTATCCAAGCACTGTGATATAAGCCATTCAGTGATATGACATTCTTCGAGAAGTCCCTGTAAAGAGGTTGGTAACAAAGTAAGGAGATTAGTGAACTCACCTTTTCTCTTCCTCTGCGAATCAGATCAAATGAGCGTGCAAGTTCATCACGGGAGGTATATGGCATGCAAACATTCACTATTCCCCTGGAAATAAAAAATGTTACAAAAACATTACAAAGAATAATAAAATACCTCGTATAGTGTTTAGTGGTAAGCTCAATTTCAGCGACAAGCTTTCTTAGCCTCGGAGATAGTAACACAATGTTACCAAAAAAGCGGAACGAAATTTGTTTTTCTTCCAGCTTCTCCCTAAACAAATTAATAATTCCATGAGCAAGGCATCGTGCAATACCTCTCGGAAAGTAAGCGTGCAAACTTCTGTTCTGCCAGTTGCATAAGACCGCTAACCTCCTCGTCACTTCGTTTAAAATTTTCTATGGAGAATGCATAGACTGTAACTTCTTTAACTCCAATTTCTTGACACCATTCTAGTATCTGAATGTTTTCTTGATTAAGGGTAACGGGTACCAAACAACCTTTGCTAGCTGTTGAAATCCCTTGACATGTCCATGTAGAACACTCCCGAGGCGATTGCTTTTTGCAAATCGACGATTACCATCCATAACAAAGGCAACGTGGCGAGGAATCTGCATCATAAGTGAAGGATAGATTCACAAGTCAGAACTTACAGGCCCGGCTTGAACAAGATACTTAGCCAATGGCTGCCACCACCCCCGTTCTCTTTGGGCAGTATCCCACCAGCCGGAATCAGCATCATCGGCCATCTATTTAAAATGAATGAATTAATATCAATGTTAATCGGTATTTCTTTTGAGTTGTTGATTCTACATATAGACGAAAAATAAAATACGAACACCAGCTTTATTCTGCAATTATACACGTGCGAATATGATTTTAAGTTACAAACAGTAAGGAAAACTAATAAATATCATAACAAAAAGTAGTTAATTTGTTTCCATGGCTTCTCCGGCGACGGCAGCTTTCTTTTCTTCCTCCTAAACTATGAATTAATTAATGTCGTGATGAAAGCAAACCTTAGGCTGCTCATGTTTGTGCACAATTCTTGGACCATATAGTAGAACATAGGCAGTGTGCCAATCTCCACCACCGGATAATTTGAGAACCTGAATTAAAACTGAGAGTAAAAGGATATACGTTCATACATGTTCACTAGAAACCGGAAGAACTTCGTCATCATCGCACATTGCCCATTTATCACCAGCTAACCTGACCCATGCCACGTAATGCCCCGAATTGGAAGCACGACCTTTATGGGTAATCACGGCCTAGATTATAATTCAAAATAAGCTAAAGTAAAGTATAACGCAATACCTGCAATTCATAGTATCCGGAATTGTTGCTTCCTGGATCGTCTTCGAACGAGAAAGGAAGCTTTACCCCATCATCCTCGTCATCGTCATCATCATTCATTCCTTTGTCTTGAAGCTTCTTTTGGCGGGCTTTCTCAATTTTGGCATCCTCTTCTACCTGGTAAAAATTAATTAATTTAGCAACTAGCAAAACAGTACCTTCACAGCGTCTCTATGAGGACGCATCTTCTCCTGTAGCTCAGGAGTGCAAATATCGCATAGATCCAGTACTAATGGAAATTTCACATCTTTCAGAATTTTGGCACTGGTCTAAAAAATAACGGTGGCATCAAACATTCATGAGGAACAAAATTACCTTTGTAGCTTCCTTGTAGAAAAATCTGACCATTTGAATAGATATGTAGGCTGGTAGGCGTTTGATCAGAGCCTATAGGAAAATTATTTTTGTGAAATAAGACTAAAATTAACCTTTTTCTTCCATTTCGCATCCCGTCCTAACTTCACGCTGTTCTTGTGGATTTCTTCGGAGAGCTTTTCCTTTATCCCTGTTTGAATGTACTTGACATCCTGGGATAGGAAACAGGAAAGCTAAAAATCAAATATGACATTGGGTGAATAATTAGCAACTACCTGGTGGAAATTTTCCACTGACTTCTGAACTGGTTCATCCGTGGACTCTTCACATTCCTGGGTAACATCAAACTGTCCGACAAAATGCTTCTCGAGCATACCAGCTGATCCTAAAAGATATGTTGACAAATATGGTCAATGATAGTACCTGGCCGAGAGGAGACAGCAGCGAGAATCATTCTCTGCAGCTCCGTGAAACACTCATTGGCGTCTTGTTGTTCCAACTGTCCATGGCCGTTTCTCAGTGCGAAATGGGGCATGGCACTGTGAAGTTGCTGGAAGAAAGACAAATAAAATGCGGAACATGGATAACACATACAGCTAGTGTAGAAAGGGGGATAGCGGCATCAGTCCTAGCAGGGTCGTTCAGTGTTTTGAACAACGCCTTTATGGAGGCTGTGATTTTGCCTAAACAGAAGCTTCTTCAAATATTTGAGAAAAAATAATACCGTTGATATTCTCCTGTGGAATATTGTCGCAGTCGCTCAAGGCCTCGTTTAGTTCGCTAACACTCTAGAGAATTTATAAATAGTTTTGAAATAAAAAACCACCAAACCTTCAACGACTGGATAACAGAATTCATGTAGCAAGTGTTGCCAAGGTTTTTCAAACCACATGGGAGTGGAACTACTTTCCTCCTTGCTTTCAATTCGGCGTCCGTAAATCCGTAATCTGGCTTTGGAGCAACTGGAACCGCCAGCGCACTAAATACGTGATATACATATGATATTAGATCGAATCAAACCTTCCCATCATCATAATGGTGGCTCCCTCGGGTAGAGCAATTCCACTCCAGTTATCATCTCCGAGTGTTTTTCCTTTGATTACAATCTTTTGACGATCGGGCGCAACGCCAGTGAGGGCGAAGAGCTGAGACTTCAGTACGAGCGGAGCCTCCTCCAGATCGGCATCCACTGAGAGCTTTTCCTTGCCCCATTTGACAGTCACAGAAGGCATTTTGCACGGCTGAAACAAAACTCATCAAACTAAATCTTTATTAAGATAAGTAAACGTAAAAAAATTCAACAATAACTGCAAACATTTCTTGAAATTATGGGAATTCAAAATGATGATTTTTGAACACATCGCGTTAAAATTATATGCCACTGCGTTGAAATTATCGAGAAAATTCAGACTTGAATTTCAAATCGTGCAGGTCTTCTTGGGATTTCATGTTTATCACGTTTGTTATCCCACGTGAAATTTATGATTTTTGCATATATTTGCTTTGTCAATGTGTAAACCTTTCTCCTCACCGTTGGTTGATATCTAGCGCACTTTATTCCGTACATTGCAGATGTCCTCCGAAAATGCGCAATTGGCACGTAAAATTGCAATTGCTGCAGCCGTCGGAGTTGGTGCCGCTGGATTAATCTATTTAGCCAGCAAAGCATTGCGCAATAGGAATGCTCCTGCTGCCTCCGCTGACGTCCAGTCTGTCGAGAAGCTAAAACAACTTGGCAATAAGTTGTTCTCCGCAAAGAAATATAAAGAAGCAATTGAGGTAGGTAGATATATAGTTTCACTAATGTGGTTTTGTGCGCAGATCTTCACTCAAGCGCTCGCTCTCACTGAGGATGGAACCGAGGTCCTCAAATCGATGTGCTATCAAAATCGTGCTGCTGCTAAGGAGGTATATATTATTGGCGTAAATATGATGATGTTTGAATTCTAGTATCTCGGAGGATACACAATGGAAGACCTCATTTTTGATTGCTCAGAGGCACTCAAACTCAATCCAGGCTATGGAAAAGCCTACTGGAGAAAAGCAAAGCTGATGGAGAAGGTAAAGGATTTCCACGGATCACTAGTTGGTACGTTTCTTCTCTTTCACTTCTATCAATTGGTTTAGATGTATTCTGTGCCGTTCACCTGGATGCTTCATTCGACAAGCAATCGGCAGACTTGCTTGCAAAGCTGTTAGTGGAGCTGGAACCCGCTCAGCAAGCCACTTGGTCCGGAAGATATGTTCCCGGATCGTTAAAAGTTGTTCGCCATGAGAGGGTTAGTTGTTTCTTTTTGCGCTTGTGTTGAACTGTTTGTTTTAGGTCTACACTTGGCTTCATAAAACTGTTGCCAATGATATATTGCGCAAAGAAGTTTTATCTTGGAAAGGAGAACCTTCCAGGTATTTGTTTGTTCCATTTGTATGAACATGAAATTTCCTTCAGTGAATATGAGAAGGCCCTGCAACTAATCGCGGATCGGAAATACGATGAGGTATTTTGCTAATTATAGATATGCATTTTACTAGCTTGGTATTTAGGTAGCCAACATTGCCGAGGCAGACATCAGTGCGAAGGAATTGGAATCATTGCTTTTGGCTGCAAGATTCCATAACTATCAAAATAACATCGAATCGGTAATTTGTTGCATTATATCAAATTTAACTTTCTCCTTAGGCAAACAAATGTCTCGAAAAGTTCAATACTTTGTATGAAGCGCTCATCGAACCCGAGAAGGAAGACAAGAAACAGATCGTTGCCGCTAAACATATTTTGTTGATAGAAATGCAAACTGCAAAAGAGGAGATATTAAAGTAAATTTTTTTCTCGATTTTTGTAGCATGCGGAAAAGTGACTCTTATTAATTCCACGTTTCTCATGAAATCATTTAGAGTATTTTATAACGCGTTGGCCACAGACACCCGTAATGTGGATTTCTACACAATGGCTGGGTTCCGTCTAGTTCTGGCTGGTGAAGCCCCTGAGGCTATGAAAATTCTCACAACTGAAAGCGTCGAGACGAATGATAACGTGAGGTAAGCAGTAATTATGTGTTTCGGTTGCTAATAAGCATTTAATTTCTTAAGGCTCCTAACGCATACCCTTGCCATCTTAACCAATTCGGATGGAAACTTAGCTGCAGCTTCCCTTCACAATGCCATCCTCGAATTGGAGGGTTTTGTTAAGAACTTGAGCCCACCATCAGCTTATTCACAAGTTTTACTTGGAAAAGTATATGCATCTTTCGGACAGGATCAAATGGCCCGTGAACTGGCTGACAACGTTGTCGCTATGGAACCAAATGAATCGATTCATTATTTTGATCGAAGGTAAGCCATTTTGCTATCGTGGTGAATTTCAATTGTTTAATTTAGTTGCATGTCCGCCTCTGCTGAAGAAGCTATCGACTATCTGGAGAAATGTTTGGCTATCGAGCCATATCACGCTGAAGCGAATTTGATGTGCTGCAGTTTGCGTTTGAATGCATGTGGTACTAGATTGATTAACAGGTGAGTCTTTTATTTCCGGTAAATTATGGTGAATTATCCCATTTTCAGGAGTCAGTTCGAGTCACTGGCGCAATATTTGGATCGTGCCGAAACTACTTTCGACCAGAGTATCGATTTCCCCGTAATCGCTGGTGTTTTCCGTATGAGAGAAGTACTGGAAGCCAAAAGGGACGCCAGAATTAAATTAGAATACTTTTAAAACCCCTCATCTTGATTAATCTATTGCTAGCTTGTTGTGTTTGCACATTTATCGTTTAGTTTTGTTGACATTTTTACCTTAATAAATAGATTTATTCACAAGATGGTTTTATTACCTAATCTTTACAAGCAAACGATAAACTAATTATGACTATCACAACCTACTAAAAATCTCTACAACCCGGTTAATGCCTTCTACACAGGGATATAAACGAACCGCCTATGGCAATTATGAACAAAGTACAAACGATAAAATTAATGTAAAGCAAAATGCAAATCTTTTAATGCACAACCATATATGAGAACTTTTGGGAATATGAGATTATGGGGTTTCAACAGGAAGTTGTATTTTTGATTCTAATTTGGTCGGATCAACTAATAATGACGACGATTGCGATGCATTAACAGCTTCTAGAGTAAGTCCTTCTTTCTTGACGTTACCAACACTCTGAAATCAATGTGTGAACATGAAAATTAGAGTTAGAATAATAAGCAATACCTGTTGACGGCGCTTTCTGATTGCCTTAAGAGTCATATGTACGGCGGCACCAAGAAGTAATGGTGCGGGTGTAAAGCAGGCCACGATCACAGGTAACACAGCCCCAATATCTGCATCTGGCTGGGCAAAGGACGCCTTTAAAATTAGGATGCTAAGTCCAGTGTTCTGAATTCCTGTTTCAACAGCAATGGCTGTTACATCGCGAGGATCTCTGCGGAGAATGATGGAGACAAAGCATCCAAACATAAAACCGCACCAGGGGAGAAGAAGACCTCTGAAAAGATGTTTGAGACAATTATCCTTCAGAACACTCACCCAAATAATGCTGGCCAAGTCATCAGACTGAACATGTACCAGTTTGATATAGAGCCAAACACTATTACAAATACGAGTACAAAGATGATGAAGGGCCGTAAAATCTTCAACAATCAACATAATCCATAGGTAAACAATTAATGTTCCAACCTTTTTCGAAACAGCCGCCCAACTTGGTTTCCATTTCTGAATGGCAACACCAATTAAGAGTGGAAGGATAAGAGAAGCCAAAGAGCGGATAATGTTAGCTGTAACGGGAAGATATATAACATTTTCAACATTTAAACATACCGTACGGAACGTGAATGGTCGTATTAGATGAGAATCCTTGTAGAAAATGAACACCCAACAAACTAATCCAAAATGGCATCATGACTAAATGGGTTCCGGATACAAGCTACTCGGTGAGTATTCACTAACCAACGGAGGCGAGAGTAGAGAGAAAAGTCATCGTGACCGACAAATTTACATTTCCATCGAGTAACAATGTCCAGAAATTGGAGGCACCGCCACCTAAATTAAAATATAGTATATGTATTCCGTGAGTGTCGGCATACCCGGAGAGCAGCCTGTAACAAACAATCCCAGAGCCATAGAGTATAATCCTCGAGGCATGAAAACAGTGATGGCGATACCATATGATAGCTGTAAAATAAAGTTTACTCCTTGGAACATTGGTTGAACAAACCAGTGGCATTATAATGAATTGGGCCAAAAATCCAATGAGGGGAGCAACAGGACGTCTTATCGTTTGCAAAACAATATCCACATCAATCTGAAGGAACAATTCAAAAAGAAATATCCTGAGTACAACAAACCTCGCATCCCATCATAACATTACCAGTAATCATTAAAAATACGACTGACACCACAAAATATTTGGTCAGTCGCTCAGATTCTGGGCTGCGTTTCACCATAACATCAAGAGCATCATTATGGACTTCCGAAGGATTCTAAATGTCAAAGGATGGCTTTCCAACTACGCCATGAAGTATTACCTTCCACCAATCATCCGTTTCATCCCATGTAGCAGCACTGACCAGTCGAACCCGCACCGCCGTCCTGCCGAGTCTCCTTCCGTGTATGGTCACTTGGGTCTGAAAAATGAGTAAGTGAAGATCATATTAAACGTGAACAAATGTGTATCAAAACGACTGTTTTAAATATAATCATGTGGAAAAAATGACCCTCAAGTCGCGTGGAGTATTTTGTTGTTTCGCCATGAACTAAAAACGAATAAAACCTTGAAGTCTCCATTTAAACATTGTAAATTGGCTACATAAATAGTTTCGACCTGACATGAACTTACATCATAAGAATATGAATTAGTAGAGTTGTCAAATGCGAATGAGTTTTTGCTGACTGGTAACAGCCGATCATCTGAGTTAGCAACTTCAGGGTGAATTGAACTAAGACTTAAAATTATACTACTATCAAAGTCTATTAATATACCTGACAATAAGATTCCAGTGTTCTTTTGATTCGTTTTCGAATTCCTTAGAAGAAACTCGAAGTGCTACATCGACTGTAGCATTCCCAGATTCGTACAGATCATCTAGGACGGCAGGTTTGAATGATATCAGCGTCGACAGAGAAAGATCAGACGCTGACGCCGTAACGACCTGAAATATGTACACTATAAACAACTACAATGTGGAATATTTAATAATATGTATATTTGAATTCCTATGTGTGAACAGAGGATCCCTTTAAAACGTGCTCACAATTGAAATTGTTCCATAAATAAAAAAACAATGTTGTGACGCAATCAAGCAGTTCCATAAATACCCTGAAGACCCTCACTATTCTTTGAGAAAGATTTCACAAACCTGCAGAAACAGTCGGGCGAGTAACAGCAGTGGACAACATCGCTTCTTAGCCATGAACAATAGGGCAATTGAGATTGCCGAAGAGCCGCGAGTACTTCACTCCAATGACCAGATGTGGTACCACAAGTTGAGATACTGCAATTTGTAATTGTAAAATCATGTGCGCCCAGGCGGGAAAGGAACGAGTTTTGAGTAATATGTGAATGAACGAAGTAAAAGAAACAAAATCACATAAGCACTTATCACAAAGCACAAACTACGATACAATACAGGAAACAATAACATGGTCTAGATAGTGGAGCGAGTATATCTCGAGAAGCCATCACCAGTCTTTCAAAATAAAATAAAAAGAGTTTGCATTAAAAGCTCGTGTTAAGTGACGAGCAGCAAAAGCCAAAAATGTCGACAATTAATATGACGCAATGGCATTTGCACAATGCAACATAGACTATTAAGCTATCAAAATCGGTTTATGAGCTGATTACCCCTAAAAGACAATTGAAGAGATGTCACCATTGCAGGCGACGATCGTGGTGGAACACTACAAGCAAATGGTAAACACAATGTAGATATTAAAGTGCTGGAAACAAAACAAAGGCATTCAACTTCTAATCATAACAACGAATGCAAAACAAACCTTTGTCAACATTAAACATTTCAAGAGAAAGAAGCATGATTATTATGAAAGCTCAGGAATTGAACAATATCACAGAATAAAAATAAATGCTCATATTAGCAGACCTATGTTTGCAAAAAACCAGAGTGCTATCAAAAATAGCTTAATCCTGGTTTTTAGACTATAATATCTAAGACTCTCCACATACACAAAGCAGAGAAAAGAAGTTCAATGCTACACTCTACCGTTTGATGCGACATACAACCGTAAAGAGATCGATTATATGTCACAAACTGGCATTCTCCTTCAGAATAGCATAATAATATCTTAAAGAAGACAACTATTGTGTAGTCAGCTGAAAAGACCTCCATCATTAACAATAAGTGGAGGAACGATGCGGCAGCTGAATGAGTCAAACTCGTTTACGAATGTACCGCAACTACAAGACACACGACTGACGCAGTGTTTGACTGAACTGTACCACGGTTGTTAAATGCCCATCAATTATCATCGATGAAAAGGCCAACAAATGAAAAATAGATAGTAGATGGAAAACCTTGTAATGGTAGCAAATTTATAGACTATCTGAAACGATTCTAAAAATGGAATGTAGAACCCGATCATCCACGCGGAAGCTTCAATCGATAGTATTTGATCTAGGCGGAATTGCTTTACATTATCAAACAATTTTATAATCAGAATTCAGAACGGCTTCAAAATTAAACAAAATAGAGACTAAGTAAATCAACAGTAAGGCTTCGCAATGTTATTTCGGGAACATTTACATAAAAAACATTTTGTTAATGTCAGAGACCACTGAGGAGTGAAGACTACAAGTGAATTGCCTAAAAGACCTTCGAAATTAGCCAACCAGCTAGGTAGTAGAAAACTCCGCCTCCTTATCTAATAATCCATTAGGCTTACTGTAATCACGAAAGCATTAGCATATTTCCGGGGTAGAGAAGAAATTGCGTGACACCTTTAAATTTTAAATGCCGCTGTAATTCATATTGACGAATGTGGTAGCTTTTAAGACACATGCAATCAGCCGTGTAGCCGAATATGGCTTACTTTTAATCGAATCGGAATTAAAAGAATGATGAAAAACGAGTAAGAACAGCAAATTGATACCATAAAAATACCAACAAGGGTATAAATCCATCAAGAATACGAGGGCCGTGTGAGATAATTACAGACACATTATCTAATCGAATTTCCCAAGATGGTAGATACACCCAAGCTAACGGGTCGAGGTTAAGGACGTTTCACACATGATTTCAGATGTTTTTTTGTTAGTAAACCAAAATAGTTCCTCGCTGGGATACTTCCCAATATCAGTACAGTAGACATAAATTATGAATTAGTCACCTATAGTATCGAGTTACCACGCAATACTATTTATTATTCAAAAGCGGCCAAAATAATTTAGCTATATATATTGCGTGACACTTAATTAAATTTAACGAGATAGCGAAACTTAGTCAAAGGGAATGCGCCCTCACTCAACAATGTTAGACACAGTTCGTGTGAGGAAATGAACGGAAGTAATGTTCGAACAATTTAATTATAGCGAAAGGAAACTTCAAAACTGCACGTAAACAACTGTGGGGGAGCCGAAAACCCTATAAGATGGCAACGAAAATGAGAGCATGTGAAAATTGCGTCACTTGTTACACTAAGTGGTGGCGCTGCCAATAAGTCAATATGCATTCTCAAGGTAATACAACTCGGCCATTCAATTAACCAGAATTTAATAATAGTTAAAAATTAGCAAGAATAAGGATAGATAAGTAGAAAAATGACTATTAAACTATAACTGATCCATAAAAACCAACGATGAAACGATAGACTAACATATTGGTTAACTTTATAAAATGGGGAAAAAGGGAAACTACTGCTTAGTTCCAAAACTTTTATTTAAAGTTGAAAGAAGTGTACCAACCGTAGAAACACATTGGTACAGCATAATTATAAACCAACCAGATAAGGACAGGAACTGTTATCAGCAGCCGAACAAAACAAACACTATGAATGAAACAAAAACAGCTGGTCCAAAAAGAGCATGTTGGTGATAACATGATTCCCAAAAGTAACTTGGAAACCATGAATTTCAAAATTTGTTAATATTCCAATAAGAAATATACTCAATGTGTATTATAAAACAAAATTTGCATGAAATAAGTAATTTTATTCCAAAAATAACTGGAAAAACGTGACTAACACAAGTTAGACAAAGCTGCAGTGGTGGGTGGGAAAGGCGGCCTCGAAAGTTGCCCGCGTCTCAAATATCTAACCACCGCGGCTTCGCAGTCGAAACTGGAAAATCCATCTGTTAGGAGAATTAACATTAAAAACTATTGAACGTGCAACCATTAAAACATTACCAACGAATTCTGATGCGAATAAGTATAAACAAGGAAGGAAGAAAGGTTTTCTACTCATGGCTGCCAATATTGACCGCAATATTGCCAGTTAAATGCCTTGTTTTCCGCTAAGGGTTGTTGCTGGTTGCTGGAGAAACCGTGGGAACAGTAAAAGGAAATGTTTTCGAGAAAAGAGAAAAATGCTGTTTAAAATTGTCAGGGCTGGGTTGTTTGGGCTGAAGAAGTCATTCATTGGGAATTGTTGGGTATACGGTATTTTTTGCAAATGGTGAATGTCTGAATGTTATGAAGTATGAACCGCATTACACTGCCAATTTATTGGTGTTGTTTTTCAACGTATACGTTGTATAGATTAATATTGAAATTGACTTCGATCAACGAGAACTGCGTCGGTTTTCAAACTGATTTCAATGGTGGAGTCGTCGAAAACATAACGGGATTCGTTGTTGCGATTGCCGGCACATGAACATACTTATTTTTGTCTTATACAATTCCATTTGTACTAAATGTCAACATCTATTCATGAAAATGTCATTGTTTCCAATGCGATTCCGCGGTGCTGACGGAGTTTTGCCAGTCTGCGACAATTTTCGCAATAGCGCGCTAAATATTTGATGTGGGGCGCTCCATTTTCAAAATTTTGCGTTTCAAAATTTGTTCCACGGCTTTACATATTTCTGCATTTTCCTGATGTGCTTTCCTCTTCAAAAGTGTCTACTGTTTAACAATAATTGGTTTAGGTATGACGACCGGTGTGAGATCAAAAATCTCCACAGATTTGCTTGCCGTTGACGAAGAAATTGAAAAAATTGACGTCGAGCTTCGTCAGCTCAAAAAACGGAAGCAAGAGTTATTGGAGAAGAAATCTAAGGTATGTCTATGATTGATGCTAGTCTCAGTTACATTTCAGCTACAACAACGGATCGAGAACATTGAACTCGCCAGTGACCATACTGCAGAAGACAAATGGGATAACGATGGTTTCTCATGGTCGTCGGAGGCGAACAAAACCCTAAAGGAGGTTTATTGGATATCAGCTGCTGGAAAATACAGGTTCACATTTAGGTATTCAAACTAGAAACCTTTCGACCGTTGCAGAGAGCCGCTATTAACGCTGTAATGGCTGGCGAAGATGCCGTCGTTGTGATGAGTACCGGTGGAGGAAAAAGCCTCTGCTATCAATTACCTGCTGTACTCTCGAAAGGTTCGTTTTATTAATCGGGTATATTTAAACGGTAGCCGTCCCGTCACTGATGGGACGGCTACCGTCACGGGCCGTCAGAATGAGGTCGTCCAATTTATTGCTGTCAGTTTCAATATACATGTGTTTTTGTTCGGCTGCCTGTTTTATATTTGCTTACCTTCTTGAAACTGACCGGATACAAAACATTATTGAATATACCTGCTTACGAGTTAGAGAGGGTGCTGGAATTTTTCCAACTAGTTTCGATCGTTATACATTCCGTTGGACATTTTCATCTTGTGTGACGGCTATCCTCACGGACGGCTCCGCCAATTGCAGAAAATAGATCTAGCTATTAAAATTATAAATTTCCAGGTCTAACTCTGGTAGTCAGCCCACTGATTTCTCTGGTTGAAGATCAGTTGGGGCAATTGCGGAAACTGGGAATCGAAGCAGCCACTTTGAATCAAAGCACTTCAAAAGAAGAGGTGGGCAAATTGTTGTCGAAATCGCATGCTTGGTACGGTATTTATTTTTAATACCGGTTAAATAGTTTGGCACGGGAGTAAACATTGGCGCCATTATGAACCTGCTTGCACAACATGGCAGCTGAACTACCAATCATCGCCCCCAATATTTGGTCAATGACGGAGAAGTTTTTGTGACTGGTCTTTGGGTTGACATTGGGGCAAACCCCACGAGAAGCAGGCCGAACGGGACTGTTTGAAACTACGCTAAACGATATTCCCTGTAAATAGTTGTGATTTGAGTTGGTCTCTCGTATTCCGCAGTGCTATACCTTGTAGGTACTAAGATGCTATGTTAGGCCATTTGTTTGAATCCACATTAGTTCGAGCAGTACAATTCGACGAATCATATCCGAAATCGACTACAACGTCATCCATACTGAATTTGATGTTAATTCAAGAGTATAATAAAATAAGCTGGTGGTATGGAAAGCGCTTTTCGTAATGTGTCATTTTACATGCTTTGTAGTCTGAACTCGGTACAATTTCTTCAAGAAATCACACGTAAACATCAGAGAACGTGCATTACAATTGATTGTGAAAGCGCCCATAGCACGTCATCTGCTGTTTGCAACACTTGCACCACAGTGCGATATCTTCGTTATAGCGTGGGGAGAAAATGAGGGGTTCAGGAAAGGACTCAAAATATGTTGTAGTTGAAAAATATCGTATGACGTAGCGCAACATTCATTTTGTTGGACGATACCAACATATTATTGCAATTCATAAAGCAGACTTTACTGGTTATTTAGGTGAAGCGAATTGAAGCTGCGATCACTAGCAAGGTGTCTGATTTTCGTCTTCTCTATGTGACACCGGAGAAACTGGCCAAGAGCAAGCGAATCATGAACAAATTGGAGAAATCGGTGGAAGTCGGGTTTATGAAGGTAAAACAGATTTTTATACGGAGCTAATTATATTATTGTAGCTTGTCGCTATTGATGAAGTGCATTGCTGTTCACAATGGGGTCACGACTTCCGAACGGATTACAAGTTCCTAAATGTATTGAAAAGACAGTTCAAGTGAGCCAAATTGATTGTGATTTTACTAAATGCTATCTAGAGGTGTGCCCATATTGGGATTGACTGCTACGGCTACAGCACAAGTATTGGATGATGTTAAAGGCATGCTGAGCATTCCAGGTATTTTTTGTTTATTTTTAATTTGTCAGATAGTGCAAAGTCCATGTGGCATTTACGGTTCATTAAATGCTCCGAGCAAACTACTAAATTAATTGGATGGTATTTTTTAAGTATTATTGTTTGGTTTGAACAAGGAAAATGTAATTTCTTTAAATTTACCTATGTTTCAAACAAATGTCCTTATAGCCGCTATTGTCTTCCGTGCTGGATTCAATCGCACAAATCTGTTCTATGAAGTGAAGGCCAAGACGAGTGCCGACCCTCTCAGTGACATTGCGGATGTGATCAAGAAAAGGTAAATTTTCCAAAGATGTAGTAATTATGTGGTTTTGTTGCAGATTCGCCGGTCAAAGTGGTATTGTATACTGCTTTAGTAGAAAGGAATGTGAAGAAGTTGCAAAGAAGCTCAGGTAGGAGAAATTCATTGTTCTAAAATATGAAAACATGTTCCAGGGAATTGGGAATCAAGGCCGCTTTCTACCACGCATATCTCGAACCTGAATCGAGAACCCGTGTCCATGAGAAATGGCTAGCCGGTGCTTGCCAAGTAATTGTAGCTACGGTTGCTTTCGGTATTCGCGGGAATATGATATTTACTAATATTCTACTTCAGGCATGGGCATAGATAAACCTAATGTTCGGTTCGTAATTCATCATTCGCTACCAAAATCAATCGATAATTATTATCAGGTAGCTTGAAGTAATAGTATTCACTAATAATATTTTTCTAGGAAAGTGGTCGTGGCGGGCGTGATGGCCTGCCTTCCACGTGTATTCTTTTCTTCCGTATAGCTGATGTCTTCAGACAATCCACAATGGTTTGCACCGAGCAAACCGGACTAAACAATTTGTATTCAATGGTCCGGTTTGTTACGAATGTAAGTATTACTTCGGATTATGTATTCTTCTTTCTTATTTTAGAACTCTACATGCCGGCGAAGTATTCTCGCAGAACATTTTGAAGAGTCGTGGGAGGAAGGATGGTGTCAGAAGAACTGTGATACCTGCACCAAGGATATGACATCCTCAAGGTTGATCCTAACAAATATATTGTTTCAATCTTTTGTTTTAGAGAAGTTGATATAACACCCTTCATGAAATCATCTGATGAAATTATCAAAGAGGTGAGCTAGAAGTCGCTGTAATTTACCTAATAAATTTTAGCAGCTTTCAAGTTCCTCCAAAGATGGCTCCGGAAAAATTACGGGAGCAAAACTGATAGACTTGTTGGTGAAGAAGACTTCTGCTGCCAAGGTGAATTTATTCGTTCGGAAATTATTTCAACAACTACGGATATTTAGGATCGTCTTGAGCGGATTGTCTGTCACTTGCTTCTCGAGGGATTTCTTCAAGAAGATTTTCACTTCACTCCCTATAGCATTATTAGGTAACTTTGTAATTTGTATTATCGCAACATGAATACTGTTACAGCTATATTCAATCTGGTGCAAAATGGAAGATGAATGGTTCGAAGACGATAATGATGATAGAAAACAGTGGAAATGCAGCCTCTAAGAAAACGACTCCCATTGTTGCCTGCAAGAAGAGGAAGATTGTAACAGAAAATGACGAAGGTGACGTTATAGATCTCGATTAGTTTACAATTTTTTTGTTTGTTTTTGTTACATATATTTGTTCCATTTTTTGTTATTACTTTTTTCACATTGGGTATGTAAATAAATGATTTTACGTCTGGTAATATTTATTCTCTAAAATGTAATGTTTTATTAAAATTTGTAACTTTGTTCTAGTTTGTGAAATCCTATCTATCTATCTAGCGGGGGTTCGATGTTTTACACTTGTGCCATGATTTATCTTGTTGTTCTTCTTGGAAGATCGGGTTCCGGCCAAGCGACCAGCGGATGAATTCTGAAATGTATATCTGTCATTGAATCATAATTTGATAGTATGTGGGGCAAACCTAGGTAACCGTAAGGCACCATGCTCTTCATATCATGTTAGCTGTGAAGTTGTTCGCCTTATTTTAGTATCCGTTGTTCCTATTTTCTTACCTGAGTCTCAGATATTTTTGGTTCTTTCTTATCTCCAACTTTCTCATTCATTCCTACGGCCGTTGAATTCGGTGATTGAAGAAGATCAACTGACGTGGAGCCAGTGTGGTTTTTGAATTTAGAAAATGCCCAGAGGTCCTAAAGGAATTATATTTTCCTTCCCATTCTTAGAGCTTAAGCAATCATAATTTTTATCATTCAATATTTAACGACATGAGCCGTCTCAGGTGTTTTTGTATGGGATTTATTTTAAGCCGCAGCTCAGATAGAGGTTTCCAATGCCTGATATACATAGTTCAGGACCAGAAGAAAACTTGGGCTACTCTGTTGTGGGAACACTGATCACTATTTTTATTTTGAATTATGTTTAAATCATCCGTGTTCGCAAGTTCTGACCTTCAAAATAGTGCATAATTGAGTGAGAACTCGACCGGATTATTTTAGAGGGATTGGTATCCTACACGTTTGGCCATCTCATTGCCTAACCTATTATGTAGAATCCAAGAAAATAAAACTGGAGATAACAGAACCGTCAAATAGCATGTTGTTAAATTATTTGTGAAATCTTCAAAGCGAAGCACTTTTCACAGCTGAACTAACTATTTCAACTTACATTTTTCGGCTGAGGCTGAGGCTGAGGGTTAATCTGCTGAATCTTTGGATCGAGAAGAGGCGGACTGGCAACTGCATTGGCCTTTTGTGGTTCTGGTTTGGGCTGTATTACCGGCAACTTGTTTGCCGCTTGCATAGGCGGTGCTGGTTGTTGGGCTTCCTTCTTCTGTTGAATGTTAACAGCTCTATTTGATAACTTTATCTTTTGTTGATGCTCTTCAATGGAAACACCTATAAAACAAGTATATATTCTTAATTTTGTGACCTCGATTGGTAAGAACAAGTCTGACGTTGCAGCGTAATGAAATGCTGAAAGGTAGTTTCAAAAGTCATGAAAATAGGCATTAATGTTTATTTCTTTGCATGCAGAAGGGACCATGTACACCTCGGGGTTCTCAAAAATAAGCACGGCACGCGTTAGAACCCTGTTCGAATGGCATTATCGCCCTTCTTAAGAGCAAACCAGTACCATACTAGAAGCTAAAGTTCGTTCTATTAAGCTAACCTCTATAGATATTCCCGTCCTCCTTAGCTCGTTGTTTCTCTTTTCTGCGAACAAACCAGATGACTACAGCCAAACAAATCAAGGACAGAACCAGTACTGCCAGCAGCGATTCATCATTGCGCGTAGGGAATATATTGCTGAAACATTACTTCTTTTCAGTGTATAACTTAAGGCATCCTATTGCTGTGTAGCAGTGAAATAAACGGATGTTCGAGTCTTATACTCCTGGGTAACGGGATTTTTCAACTCACAGGCTAGCGTATTCTTTTAATGTGAGACTAGGCTTCGCTGTCGCAATTGGAAATACTGAAAAGGTAACACGTCTTCATTTGATCTATACCATCGAAATCAGTAGTTATAGTAGAAAAAAAACAAATCCAGTTTATAGCTTGAACGATACGGATTAAATGAATGAAGAATGTGACAATTTTAGCAAGTTGTGACTAAATGAAAAATAAACTTACAAATAACAAATGTTGCTAGCATGCCTGAGTATGAATAAGTAAACAATATGAACAAATCTAGAAGAAGAGAAGAACTCTATGAGAAATGGAATTCTCTGAAGTAGACCAATATCTGGATACAAAGAACTGAGAAACTGAACTGAAGATGTTAACTGGGGGAAGGAGATTCTCTTATGGATGCGAGATAGGCAGTGTATTGTCGGATTATTTTAGAGAGATTGGTATCCTAAACGTCTGGCCATCTCATTGCCTCGGACGGACCTTGTTCTTGTAGTACATGGTTTTAGCAGATATTCTGAAACTAGTTTTCAACGAGGCCGATACGGAACACTTTTGGCCACAATGTTGGGACGCTATAAGTATTTGTAGAGTGTCCGAGTGTAATTTGTTTACCACTACGTTTCTAAAAATCGAAACCTATCGAGATTGACTTGAGGGTGGGATTTCAGCGGACCGGACGTTTCACCTACCGGCCCCGCCAGGAATGGGCCGGAAAATTGTTGAAAATGGGTATGCTATGTCCGGCCCGCCCACTCTTTCCAATACCTGGCTTGGCTTGACAGGGTATCATTTTTAAAGAACTCACACACTAGTGAAATTTATAAAAATTAGATTATCCCTATCGATTAGATTATCCCTATCGATAACAGAATATTTATTGTCAACTGCAGAATATATCAAAATAAAATGTTTCAAGGGCCTTCTTTCAGTTGTAAAGTTGAAGTTGTGGTGTTCGCTGGAACCTTGGAAGAGCGTTTAGTGGTGCAAAACCGAACATTGGTGGTCGACAAGGATGCGAACCAAATCTATAAATGAATTGTTAAAATCTATACTTGAGGAGTGAGCCGGCTCGGGCCGCTACGGCATTAAACTTGGTTGACTCTGACCCGGCCTTCGATTACATTTATAACGGTAAACGGTTGCCATTTGACTATCTATGCTATACGGTATCGCTCTATTTCTATATAACTATTTTAAAAGCTGTATAAAAGAACAATAATGAATATATCTTTTTTGCTACAGTAGGATAATAAATTTCCTTAGTTATGACATTTATGTCCGCTCAGAATCGGTAGCTTTAAGGCATCCGAATAATTTCAACAGTTTCGGCTCCGAATAATATCAAGTTTACAAAAGGCCTAACTACATAGTAATTTGACATATCCACTACTCTATAGTACATGTCGAGTTTTGTGACAAAAACATAAAAACTTGCTTTCTTATTTCCGGTTTTCTTTTACTTTGAAACACCATGTTTTATGTGGTATTTTATTTTAAAATAAAAGCTTATTTATTATTATTATTTGCTATTTTTGTTGTTTTATTGCTTTCTCACCTGCATATACATTCCCCATTAACACAAACATATAAAGGATCGCAGTCAGTTGATGAGTAGCAGAGATCTAAATTAATAATACATATATAAGAGAACGAGTGAATAATTCTGAGTTTATTTAAGTATAAAAGTAATAGTTAAGTCAGCAAATTTAATTTAATTTAAATTATAATTAAAGATGAGTAAACTAAAGTATTGCTGGAACTAGTTAACTATTTTAAATACTATATTTTGCAACATCTAGACTACTTTGACCAGACTGATCTAGTCACTAAAGTGTGAGGCAAACATATAGCCTGCCGCAAACCCTGGGTCTCCACCGGAGAAGCGTTTTTGTAAAAATGAAATCAAAGTGGGGAGCATTCTTGAAAGCAAATATTTTCACTATTATAAAACCACGCAATCGCTGATGATGCCGTGCTGGAAGCCTGGCTCTTGCTACCGACTATAATTGCTCGAAGATCATAGATGAACTTCCCTTTCTAACAACGCACCCAGAGTGGAGATTTAGGTTTGGAACACTTTCTATATTTGGAAAGGGTGAGAAACTTCTAGACCCAGAAAGCCAACGTAGTTGTGGATTGGAATACATATGACAATTGGGATAACCAAGCTATTTTCATCCTTTCCTGGTGGAGACGGGGATATTGGGGATTTCGGGATCCATTCTAGGAAAAAACTTCAGAAAAAAACTTACTCTGAGCCATTAGAAACGTGCAAAGTGTTGTTAGTATCAACAGTTGAAGACTACTAGAAGCCATATTACCTAAATTAACAGAAAGGCTTTGTTAAAATATTGGAATACAAGAAAAACTATAGATATACATATTCGTCTGAAGGAAATGTTTCACAGACTTGTATACGATCAAGCAGCTGTAATTCTTAATTCACGTACATCTTGGGCAACAAGAATTTAAATTATTCTATTTTGAAGTTAAATGAGAAAAAGACATTTGTGTGAGGAAATGTGTATGCAAATGTTACAAAAAAGTGATCTGAACCCGGAGAAATTAAAGGAATTCTTTTTCCAAAGCAGAGACATAAATCCTTTTTCGAAAAACATAGTTGTTATCATTAAGTATATTAGACTCTGTCGTTTGATTGAAACAATTGACATAAAATAAAGTTATAATATGAAAGCACCCACACAGCTAATTCAGGTAATATGATTACATACTATTTCAAACAACGATTGAGTTTACTTAAATTTGTCACGCACGATGTTTAGCGGGGTAATAAGCAGTTATGTGACTGTAATTATGTTAGAACGTTAGGATTAAAGTCTGAAATGACGATATCTTGCTATTCTGTGAACATGGTTCAACATGTGCCGTTTATGCACAGAGTTTAACATGCATAAGACACTGCGATCAAAAGTTTTCTAAGGGAATTTAGTTTTCTATAGATAACGCAGGTATTTAGTCACCATAATATGTATTTAGAATCTCAATACTTAGAATGACTACTAGGTTGTTTTGTTTAGACTCTCCAGGGAAGTGTCCAAACGCGTGAAAGATTTACCAAAATCTACGAACGCCGAAATAGCTGTGAAAAGTAAGGTGTTTAAGCTTTGTTCAGCTGCGCAGCAAATCTTGGTTTCGAGTTAGAAGACGTATTTTGAAGTTTTTAGAGTTCTGCTGGATCAAGTCGGATACTGCCGTTGTAAGATTTTGAAAACTTAATAAGTTTGTAAAAGGAAGTATATTTGTCGAAAACAGATATTATCAAGTGGGGTAGATGCGTAATAGTAAGCCATTTGTTTTAAAATACTCGTAGGAACAAAACGTAGCCAACCGCCGATGCGAACATAGAAATGTGCAGTAAACAATAGGCTTTAAAAGAAGTTGATTTTTAGTAGGCGATAATTTATTATGCCGAAGATTAGAGACTGATAACTATTATGGATTAATCATAGTAAAACTAACTATTAGGGCGTAGACGGGCTTCTGAGAAGCTGTGAAACATTTAGTTTCTCACTCTACTCTGCAAACTTTAATTTCGTCCCCAGAGACAGTGAAAATTGCCTTATTAATATTTTAACTCTGTTAATATCTTGCAAAACTGCATTAAAAGTTTAACCAGAACTACGGTTAAAGTGAAAGAATAAGAAAAGTATAAATAAGCTAACTATGATTACTTTTAAAAAAGTGGAACGACAATAAAGCATTTGGAAACTAGAGAAAACCACTTTCAACTATTTCCACAGTAAGGTTTCCTTTACTGATTTAGGTGAAACGTTGTTTCGAGGGCTGAGAATTTCACGGACTTCGGTCGGGGCCGAAAATTTAAGAAACAGGCCGGCCTTTTCGCAGTCCTGGTTGGTTCGAGTAACACTTGTCGTCACATCACTAGCCACTAGGTGTAGAGTAGTCTAGTTTTAGAAATTTTATATAAGCTCAAAGATAAATGTATTGTTCTTATATGCTACATTTACTGTAGTGACGTAAGATCACTCAGAAGTCACGAGCTTCGGAACCAGTATGAGCTATGTTAACTTCATGAAACAATTGTAATTAGAAGATACAGAGATATGATAACTACAATGGGTAAATCTTCTAATACCGTAATACTGGATTATATATTGGTAATCCGAACTATATATTAGTGTCACCTACGCCCATAGCAAACCAAAATAGTTCCAGAAATACCACATATGAGGTAAATTCTAGACAAAATAAGACTATTTTTTATACCAAGAGATTATTATTTACGATAGAAGTGATATTAGGGAGCCCCTAGGTGATATTTAAGTTTTCTCATCAAAATATATATGCAAAATACTGAGAAAAGAGGGGAACGCACACTAAAATAAGAAGAATATAGATTATTAAAACAAAAAAAGTCGGAAGAACATTCATATTTTGCAAATGGTTCCAGCGTTCTCGTTTTTCATCTCAAATCTCTCAAAACTTCAGCCCCCCCAATGATATCAAGACAACCTGGTGGCTTAGAGTAATTTTAAGTTATTCTTTCGGATAGGAAATATTAGAACTTTAGAATTTATGCTTAATAATCGGGACTACTGCAGTCTATCAACTAAACAAGTTTACATCTGAATGTATTCAAGAAAACTGGAGACATTTAGTAAGTACCATAAGTGAATAAAGACCAATATTTCATTTAATTGTTTAGAAACCATTTTAAACTTATATAAGTGATTTCTGATGGAGAAATGCAGTCAATGAAACGGAACATTGGGTCTTTGAATACAAAAGAAAAGCGTGAAATCGAAGTGAAAGAAGGCTATATTTAGATGTAATTGTTGATTACTTTTAAGAAATGAGCCTTTTCCCCAAATAATAATAATATGATCATTGAGTAGGATTCAGGGGGGCTAGAAGCTAAAAGTATATTATAGTCTGTATCTAGAGGTAGGTTTCCAGCGATGTGTCTTGGGAAGGGGGCAGTGGCGCTATATTAAAATGAACTGACAGCGGTTAATAGGGAGCCTACTCTTCCAAACTATATTCAGTATACGCAGCACCGTCTTCCTATGATACTGTGCTGGAATCCTAGCTTTTACACCAAACTATAAAAAGGTGATTTCAAAAAAATGTTGGAACATATCATTTTAATCTGTGCAATGGAAAGTTAGCTATTGCAACATACTACATTTCGGAAGTGAATGTTTCAGGTTAGCTATTCATCTCCCTTTCACGTTGTTAACTGTCAAATAAGAACAGGCAGCTTAGTTAAACCAGGATCTCCTAAAGTTGTGGCGGGTCAAAGCCGCTTTTTTGGTACGAATTGTACCTCACGTAGATTGGCTCTTGCAGATCATTTGGTCGTTGTTTAAAAAAAGGTGTTACCGGGTCAAAACCGATCTACGACGGGCAGGTCCGTACATAGCCCTACTATCCAAGTAAGCTACATAACCTGGTTCAGATCAGTGGAGTTGTAAAATATTCGGGAATAACTGCAATTACTTCATAAAGCACTATTAAATTGAATAATGTATAATATAATTTTGCCACAACCTCCGGCTAGAACAAATACTTTTCTAGTGGGCAATTGGTCTAAATGCATGCCACCCACTGCCTTTGAGGAGACCTGTAATTCGATAGGCTTTGGCCTTAGTGGGTTTACTCAAAGGCTACATTCAAAATAATAGATCAGAAATATTTGTAGGTATTACATTGCAACATTAGGACAATGTATCCTATAGGATATGATAAGTTCCCTTTTGTGGTTGAACAATTAGCTTGGTCCAAGGAGAAAAAAACCGAACTAGGTGTGAGGTAGCCCAGTGGTTAAAAGATTTGCTAGGGATTAATGGTTCAAATCTCCCTGAAGACATAGCTCTCCTCATCCTTGGTGTTTTATTAGTTAAGGTAAAACTATAATAATAACACCTTCTGAAGGAAGTTATCCACTACCATAACACTAAAACTATGCAACATTTGTTTGTAAGTGTCGAAAGTTCGTCGGTTTTCCGGAGACAAACAAAATTTCATCACGAATGAAAACAAGCATTCTTCAATGAATTACAACCTCTAAAATAGTAATATTTTTGTTTAATTTTTTTAATTTTTAATTTCTAGCAAAATTTCTTGCAGAATTAGCCGTAACCTTTTGAAATTCTCACGTCTTTGTACGAGTGACGTTATATTGTAGTCATTTGTGGCAGCTTTCGTAAAATAATGTTCCAACTTATTAGGGCTTTCTAAATAAGATTGTGGAAAACTGACAAAGCAAATGTTACAGGATGGTGTAAGCAAAGAATTTGGATCTCACGGTAATTAATACTTAATAATTTTGACCATTAAACTAAATGTTTCGCTAGATATTAAGTAGTTGGCTAACACTATTCTTCAGTACGTACATGAAATGTTCCGGGAATCCACCAAATACGAATAGAATTTTGATGAATGTAAGATTGTACCGTGGCGTCAATAGGTTTCCTATAAACGTTCAAGAGAAAGAAATGTTTAATACCACTCACTCTATATCATACATAATCGTAATAAATCATCTATATGAAACTTTTCCTTTTTCATAGTATCCCTTGCTATAATCGAAGTTCCTATGTACGTGACACATACTAACCTTCAATCTGATCGCCTGAAAACAAGGTCCATTCCTTCGAGCTAGTCATAGTCTGCACCAAACTAACACAAACTTTTAAAATATTGTCCGTCTTTTCCGCGGTAGTATCCGCTCCTACAAATTTTTCACTGGATTGCCTGTGAACAATTCGCCAAAACTGAGTATAAAAGACAGTTTTGCGCACGGTTTTTGTTTTTTGCTTAACTATAAGCTACAAGAGGCTTAGAGTAAGGATAAGACGGTTTCAATGAACGGTTTCTGTATATAAGCTTAAATTTCCCGTTTTTAGCCCAGTTTTCAGATTCACTTTCAGATTCACAGTAGTCCAGTTTTCAGATTCACTTTTGTGAAACCTTTCGTTCAGTTCGTCGTTCCCTTAAATTTTAGAAGGTTTTATATGACCTTGATAGCGCTAACAATCATACAATTACTCTACAAGAGTTAGTTTCTCAATCGAGAAATAAAAGCAGTTACAAAATGAAATAAAAAACTAATTACAAAAGTTCCTTCGTAGATAACTCTAGCCTAAATGTTTTGAAAGTGATATTCTTTTCATTATGTTTGTGGAATTGATTTTTCTGTAACGTTTGGAAGGTTATACCTAGTGCGAAACTAGTCTTCTATAAATAACAGAAACTAACGAGCTGCTTACAGTTAGAGGGCTGTAATCGCATATATCACACAATAGTTGTAGATTTCTTCGGGGCAGGGTTTCGGCCATTCATTCATTCTTCAGAGCAGAGGCGGCTCATTTCTAACATTCAATCTTCGGGGGCTGGAAACATGGAACACGTGCGAATCTGAAGCCGCAGCGCTAATCATGTTGGGTTTGAGTAAATTTCTTAAGAAAAAGTAGCTAACTTGCTTGTAGAATGACAGTGTACCCTTACAAACGATTCATCCATGGAATTAGAGAATACCCACACGTTTCTGAGGCGCGCAACTTCGTTCCGAGCTGTCTTCCAGCTGAAACGGAACTCCGAGAAAACAGAGGCATCAAAAACGTTTTTTTTGAAGCCGGTTGCAAATAATTTCGGTTCAAAATAGTTCAAATTTCTGGAAGGCTATCTCTAGCCCGATTGCTAGTTTCAGAATGGTGTCTAACAAAGAGTGGACTAGTAAGTTTATAATCTGTTGTTGTATATTTGCTTTTGTCTTCAACGGATTAGTCTTCTATATTATATGTACTGCTAGTGCTAGAATAGGAAGATTTAAATATATGTTACTACTATTCACAACCACTGAGATACTATTCGCAGCCTCTGTATTCATGGCAGAACCGGTAAAAATAAATGTTTATTTTTATCGTTAATGAACTTCAGGAACGACCACTTTAGTTTGAGTGGCTTGAAAAAATTTATAGTTGAATCGTAAAAATTTAGTATACTAACTGACAGTCTAGTCAGACCTCTCATCGGGCCCTGCCGGAATAGGCATACCGCGAGACCTCTGAATGTAGCCAGCGGTCTATTTTCTTTTAAAGCTTTAATTGTCTTCAGAAGGAACTACAAACAGAAAAGACATACACGTGTGTATATTGGCCTGAATAAAGCCTGAAACTGAATGTTTCAGTACATTATTAAACGAATCGCTCCTACAAATCGCTAGTTCGTGTGGTGCACAACTGCGAAAAGAAATAAATAATTCAAAGAAACTATCGTTATTTATATAGAAACTACTTTATATTTATATATTCTAAATATTATGGTTCACTTATGCTACTACCGTCTAATGATCTACTCTCATAGTACTATTCCTATAGTTGCAGGGCCGGCCCTAGTCTAGCTTATATTTTTAGCGGATATTCTTCAAAAAAGTTAGTTTTCAGTTCTATTTTCTGGTAA
>JAQGAV010000363.1:0-35087 GCA_034691345.1 Phasmarhabditis papillosa
TTAGTAATAGAAAAAGTGCGGGCCGAGTCGGGCCGGCCTGGGCCAGCACGGGTCAGCCCGGGCCGGGCCTAGAAAATTTGGGTCTGCGGGCGGGCCCGTAACAGGTATGGCCCCCGCCCGGTCCGACTTTCCAAATTTTCGGCTCCGGGCCGGCCCGTGAAATTCGCAGCCCTGCCGTAAACTAATGTTATCGATTAAATTCATATCTCTGCTAAAAACAGTGTTCTTTACTCCGAATGAGTTTGTTCCATTTTGTTCCAACAGAAAGATAAATAGACTAAATTTATTCTGATAACCGACAGGTTCAGAAGTCAAAAGGGTATTTGAACAGGACAAAACTACCGAAATAGACTAGAGCCTAAATGGAATTCATAAAGCGGGGCAAATATTTAGGAAGATTTTTATAAATATATTAGAAATTGGATAAGAAATTTTGTTAATCAGAATCGAAAAATCAAGGATTTATAGCCGCTATCAAACCTGCGCGAGGCCGGGCCGGGCCCGTGATTTTATAAGTTAGGCCTTGCATTTCCTAGGTCTTTGAGCTATATCAATTCACATTGGTTAAACAGTATTGAGAAACCCAATTGACCATAGAAGCATATTATATTGAGGGCCCACTAAGAAAAGATCACCAAGTTTCTTTCTAGAAGAGTTTTCAAATAGTTTAGAAATATTTCCACAAAGATATACCGGCTACGAGGTGACTTATCCTTGTGTTTCAACAGTCTAGTTTGCCATAGAGTGCGTACATAAATTATAGATGCCTTTAGGTTTAACGACTAACTTTATTTATACAACTGATAACCTCTTGACTACTAATAACTCAGTAGAAGGATATAAAAGAAGATTAGTCTTTGCTGATATTCATACATTAAAACTATTTTAGAATGTTTAGATACATTGTTCTATTCATCGTACTAGTAGCCACAGTTTCTACACAAAGTTGTAAGAAACAGTTGGCTGGTAGGTTTAAATTAAAAATAATAAAAATATTACTTTTAAATGAATATTACAACTGAGCTAAAGTCATCTTCTAGAAAATAAAAGTATCTTTTAGATGTTTCCTTGTAATTACTCACATGAACAATACCGCGCTTTTCTTTAACTAGCACCTCATCTCTTTTCAGATTGTGTAAAAGTAGGGCAAGCTCACCTGTGTCCCGATAGTCAAGTCTGTTTTGTCAATAAAGCAGATGATACTAAATCGTTCTGTTGTGCCATAACTGATATTGACAATGGAAATAATAATGGAAATAATAATGGCGGAGTAAGGACGACTACAGCTAGACCAGGTATGCTATAGCTAACTGTCTTTTTGTCTGTTAAGTAACAATTATATCTACAAAAATCAAAAAAACAATCTGGTTCGAAGACAAAATCTATTGGTCAGGATTCGAACCATGAACTTTTTCGATAGTCTACCAATTGCAGAGTTTCTATAACTATTATTAAAATGACGTGGTTTTTTTTAATTGAATTTGAGAATATGAATACAGTTGTAGAGAAAGTAGACACTGCAGCACAATCTTACAATAGGGTTGGAAGCTCGGCTTCGAAAAAAAGCGCTCCTAATTCCCCAAGCCTACAAAGCTTATTTTAGGCTCAGCGACTTGCTCTGACCAACTGAACCCGGCTACTGGATACTCAGATTGTCCAGCAAGACAATATCTATGCAATGATGCTACTTATTATAATCTCATGACTGAGGCAAGAGATAAAGCTAGAATAAAATATGAAAAATAACATTTGTTATTAGTTCTGTTCAGTTCAACAATTATGACATCTATTTGTTTACTAATAAGATATTCAAGCAGGTTTCTAATTTTAAATTTCAGCAATGTCCTAAGACATGTGGTCGTTGTTCGGGTAGTCAGAATAGTAACAGTGGAACAGTCAGCAGCGGTAGGCAAATTTAGAAAATCCTTTACAGTTAAAATGTTGTTTGCTAAAAACAGTGTATTTTTTGAAGAGCAGAATTGTATGAGCCTGGGCACGGCTCTCTTTCAGTATTATTGAGCCATTTTCCGAAAAAGGGGCGTGGCCGGGCCACAGAGGAACTAGCTCGTATGCAGATTTGGTTATCTAGGAAATGGCTAATTCAAAAAACAAAAGTTTGAAAAATACCCAACATTAGCTTACGATTTCCTGGAATAGAAAACCAGGATCCTGAAGAAAAAGCCTTGAAAACTGGCCTAACCCGGCCCGACCCGGCCGGGGGCGGATAACCACCTTTGCTAGTATGCAGCCCTTTAAAGGAACTTTATGTTACCCAGTTAGTAATTGATTTTATCCGAATAAACTGTAACATATAGTACCGTCCATTCATAGAATGTTCGACCCTGGCAAAAACAGTAGTATTTTTGATTCTAGAAACGATCGGTAAAGCTATATAAAAACATCCCTAAACTTACAGTTTTAGCCAGTAACATGTTTATTTGTGTGTTTAGGAAGTTGTGTTGATAAAATAAACCCTTCAACAAGAATGTCCGATTGTTCACAAAGAAAGAATTTATGTAATAATGGTGTTTATTATGATCTGATGACAGAGGTATAGTCAACACAACAATAACAATATGGTAAAGAGAAAATTAGTTAAACTATAGTCTGTCTCAGGACAAATGTTTCCACCGCGTTACGACGAGCGGGGCGCAGTGTTATATAAAATGAATGTAAATTCGGTCCACATGGTGCGTTTTCTACAAAAGTACATTCATTTTTTATAACACATCGCATTGCTCGTGATACCGCGCTGGAAATCTAGGTTTTGATTTGGACTATAAAAATTTCTTAAAATTTCTTACAAAAAAGCGCAACACATCATTATTACTCTCGATTATGCAATGTAAGAAATTTTTGGATTTAAGTTTTCAATCTCTGATTTCGGAAGTTATTTGAAGTTTTGCAAAACAATCTGTACTCGTAAACTATATAAGACACCTGGCTATGTAGTAAGCTAGCAATGACTCAATTCTCAATTAGGATACCGACTAGATTCTAAAAATACAAAATGTTCAGGAGTGTCCTAAGACGTGTGGAAGATGTACCAGTACAAGAAATACAAACACAAATAATGGTGGAGCCAATTGTGTCGATGCACAGCCTAAGTAAGCTTAACCGTGCTGTTTCTTAACAACTTTATAATTTATAGTACTTTGAGTTTTAAATATCATAGTAATATTATTGAAAGGGGGGGGGGCATTTGAGCTAACTCAGGTGACTTCGAGGAGGGAACCGAGCTATGAGATTCAGATTCAAAAATCAGCAGATATAGTCTGATTCAAGAGGAATAATGGACTGTAACTTGCGTATTTTAAGGAGATTTTGCGTATATTTTCGGTTTTCCAATACTTTCAGAGCCATTTGCAACGAGATTATTTTTCAACACTTCATTATTACTCTTGAATCAGACTATACATACAGTAGTCGAAACCAACAAGTTAGACCAATTATAGTGTAGTTCATGTAAATTTCACTATCTAACAATAATCAAAATTACTTTTGCTTACTTTACTTGTTTTAGTTGTCCTACTTGGGCTAACAATGGTTACTGTACAAATGCATTTTACACTGATGCAGAAAGAAGAACTAATTGTGCAAAGTCTTGTAATCTATGTTAAAATATAACGTTTTATTGTTATTCTCTATTCTTTAAAGCTAATAAACATCTTTGTTTACTACACTTTTGTATGCAGTGGTACAATTGTAAATGATTTATAATATTACAAAAGAAGCATACCTCCTATTCAATTTTACTGGTTATCCTCTGTTCTGTAAACGCTTCAAGACCTTAAATGAGGTATTCTAAGAAGATATCGATTGTGTGTTAATCTTCAAGTTTGGTGAAGTCCGCTATGATTTTGTTGCTTTTGAACAAGATTCTCAGAGTTGCATCATTTGTCTCGCACAAACGGCCACCATACGATGTCAAGAAAGTCTGGTAGCCCGGTCTGGATAGAATCGGATCCGATAAACCATATATTTTTATTCTTCTGAGAGGCAAAACTGTATCCGTATCTTGTAGCAATAAGTTCACTTTAAGATTTTCGTATGGGAACTTATTTATAAACGTTCGTAATAATGTTCACTATTAGATACTTCTTAGTAAACTTTTAACTTTTTCAATTTCAATGAGCCTTCAGAAACTGACTGGCCCGAATTGGGTTGAGATCATCGAGCCTTGGCTCGGCTATTTCCCACACCTAGTATACGGTTTGCCAGTATGACTCAGTCATGAGTTTTATAGTCCGATTTGCCATAGAGCATCAGAATAAATTATAGCGCCAAATATAGATTATAAAGCAACTTGACAAGTTTATTTAAACAGCTTACAACCTTCTAATTATTATGCAACTTTTAGAATCCGTATTAAAGAGAAGCAGTTTCAGTTGATAGGTCAACTATCAAAGCCTTTTAGAATGTTCGTGAAGTTGGTATTCATCTGTATTCTTGCTATTGTAGTTGCACAAACATGCAAGAAACAATTGGCAGGTATGATTAATATTATAGCCTAATGCCCAGAGCTAGTTGGCCATATCAATATCATGAGAAGTTATGTACAGTGTACTTTTAGAGGAAAGGCCTCCAATCAACCGGGATTCCCTTCATTTTCTGAACGCCGCAGGCCTCTTTCGGCAATATTGTCCATTACTTTTGTAGCGCTGGGTTTCAGTTATTGGCTCACCAAATTTCTCAAGCAATAGAAACTTGGTACTCCTTACGCGTAACAGCTATAAATCATCTATAATATGGCTATATATTTAGTCCATAGTGGATTTCCCCAAAGTAACACCGCGCCCAAAGCGTGAAAAGTCTCTTTCCAAAACGTATTTATTTGTTACTAGTAAAAGAATCATTAGTAACATTTGTATTTAGGATGTATTAAAGTTGGTACAAACCATTTTTGTCCCGATGGTCAAGTCTGTTTTGTTAATAAAGCAGATGATACTAAATCATTTTGTTGTGCTATAACTGATATTGATAATAGTAATAAGAGTACTAATGGAGCTAACTGTGTAGATACAAATAGACTGTGAGTTATAGCAATTGGTTGACAGGGGATTTTTATATTAATACAGTTCCATTCTATAGAATATTTTATTCTCTATAAAATACCGTTATCTATTCAGATTTCGTCAGAATCAACATTAACACCGATAAATACATATCCTAACGAAGCACGTTAGGATCTGTTTTCTTATCTGTTAGGATCTGAATTTTGCAGCTCAGTACATGGGTGTGACAACTAAAGACAGCTATAACATGTTGGTTTATGGGAAAGTAATTGATTTGAGAAAGGTCAGGCCCAATTCCAGTAGTCCGGTTTCCGCCTGGCAAGGTCCGTCCCAACACGTTCTAAACACTGCTATTTGGTAAAAAGCAACACAACTATAGTTATAATTCCTTTATTTTCAGCTGTTCCGATTGGGTTAAGAATAAGTTCTGCAATAACATTAACTACAGTGAAGCTGTAAAGAAGGAGAACTGCGCTGAATCCTGTAATTTGTGCTAAACTATACGATTAGTTGTGAACTGTTTTTAGATAAAACAATAAAGAAGTGTTTAAGTTTTATCTGTATCACTCGTACCACAATAATAGTAGATTTCTTCAACGCAGGGGTTTGACCTTTCATTTTGGAATCTTCTGAGCAGAGACGACTTTACGTGTACGAAACTTTCCACAGTTTAAGACAGTGAATATAAGGATTCCAAAAGTTCTATTTGTCGAATTCAATAAAATTGCGGGAAATGGCCTAATTTCCCCCTACCAAGCCTGAATCCACACTCCAGTGAATAATTTTGTTGTTCGACTAAAAGTTCAAACACTGAGGCCATAGCCTAGACTAGCTATTTATTTTATGCTACTAGATATACCAATACAAAACCAATCTTATTACTAACAGTACATAGCAATGATAATTATTCATCTATTGAATAGTCTCAACTGGCCGAATATTAATAAGTAGCCAAAAATAAAATACGACTATCTATTGAACAATACCATTTACTTCAATGGATTGCTTCTATAATCTCTTATTTTTCTTGTTTTATGCAAAAATATCCAATGCTGATATTTATATGTTCCGTAAGTTAACAACCGTAACACAGCTAGTTACCTTTATGGGTAGTAAAAGGTCGGTTGGTTAAATTTTTACTCTTGGTTAACTTATGAAGTTTAAATCTATATTTTGGGAACTCTTACATTTAAAAAACTAAACCGGAAAAGAATCGGGCTCTATCCAGAAAGCCCGTAGATGACTGCAAAGTAATTTGTTCATTTGCTTACCATTAGCTATCGATTCAATATGCCAAAAATACTTAGAGATTATTTCTGTAGACACCATTTCAACTATCAATTTCATTTCAACCGTTTTATTCAAAGCAAACTTTAAAGAGAATTAATTACAGCTGCTAAAATCGATATATGCAGTCGGCAACAGTTATTGACTTTCCTGGATAACTGGGATTTCGACATAATAATCCAGCAAAGCAGCTATGTTGAACGATTAATCCTTGTTTATTGTATAAACAAACTAGAGAAGTTTAATTCCTATGACCCCAGTTTATTATATCTAAATGTGAGTTATTTACTCTTTGTAGTACTTGACTACCTTTAAATTATGCAAACTTCAGCCGTTCGTACTAGAATTTTCTTGAGCCAGCATGGTTCCCTCATAGTTTTTTTTTCGCTGAGTACCTGTTGGAAATGAATTATTCCTGTATATTTTAGGCCAGTAACTTTAGCATTTAGAATATAAAAGCCTCATTTTTCTCAGATTAAACTAATATCTTTTTCTTTCTCTCTCAAACACACACAATAAACACAATACTTATAGGCATGGGAGGGCGGCATCTAGCGGGCCGTATCGGCTGGCAAAAGCCACAAAATCTGGTTAATCGGAACAGCCGAACTGCTTGTGGAAACTAGCCCGCCCATAAAAACCGTGATTTTAGGATACAGTTCTAGCGGGCCCATCTCGAGCTCTGCTTAGATGTGTAGAGGATTCTCCCTATGTCACATACGACCGTCAGCCAATTCTTAATGTTATTTGTGATGTAAGTTAAGATATATCGGGTTTTTGATTCCTATCTTTATGAATTTGCTTCAAATACCAGCGCTCTAAATATTGCGACCGTACCATTCCTTGGTTCCAAAGTTATTGAATCGGACTATCTTTATACATTCTAGAAGATATTTTGACTAAACTTTATATAGATCAGATATAGTCTGTTTTAATACTTAGAATAAATCACACCAGCTCTACTATAAAGCCCGAACCTGCGAACAACGCGCATCGAGCAAGTCCAATGCATTGGTTTTGGATGCATCATTGCTTTTAAAACTGATTATATCACAGGATTATGAATTTTTGGCATAGCTTATGAAACCTTGCAAAATGGTAGAAATTATCTAGTTTAGGGTCGTTTTCCAACAAAATCCAGCACCTGTCGACACTATGGTTGTGCTACATAAATAACGAGAAATAATATTATAAAGGCATTTTAATGAATATATATTATTAATGTTGCTAAATAAAAACCAAGATACAAGTCTTATTTGCTACACGAACTGCGATTTATCCCGGAATGGAATAGGGTTAATGAATGGTTTCCCGAACATTGACAGAGTAATATACTTTTAAAGAAGTTGCGTATTTTGAAAACCTGCCGTCCCGTACAGTTTTGCGGCTTGGGCCAGGCCGCTATATTTCCACTACTAATGGCAAGTATACGGTTACGACTATTCTTTATTTGGCGATTTAAATAATTAATAGAAACATTATGTACAGACATTATGTGAAATTTTAAAGCAATTATAATATTATGTTTAATCATAATCATCAGGAATATTAAGGAATGTTCCGATTGAGGGGAAGTGAAGAGCCGACATACCGTCTGTACCACCAACACCTGCAGCCGGTACTGCCCAATGAGCACCCCATTGAAGCTAAACAAAGGGCGTATTAGTGTTAAAACACTACTAGTTCAGTATATTCACTGGGCCTGACCGAAGACTTAGACCATTCGCATTGTTAAATCTGTTAGTGAATTGATACTTTCACGAACGTGCTAAACTTTGTTTTTCGGCTCAATCCCACCTCGTAGTAAGACTTAAAATCTCAAGGTGGGCCCCGACTAGAAACACGACAGGCTACAGACCAGACCGAGCCCGGTTAGCCTCACATTAGGCAACGTCTCCGAACCATTTGAACCCTAGCCTGGCTGTCATTTGGACTTTTACTCGTGCCAGGCTAAGACAAGCCAGTTTAACAACCCTGCCTTATACTGGACTTATGCTATCTCTCTCAAAACTTAACTTAGAACCATATATAGTTTTATACCTATTTACAATGCTGTGTAATCTTTTAACTAACCTGTCCATTTAACCAATCGACACCGACAGACTCCGGATGGTACCAATACTTATTTGCAGGATCACGACTGTGAGGATCGGCTGGGTTAGGTTCCCAGAGACCTGAAGATAATAGAATATTCTGTGAGCTTAAAACAATAAAACAATTTCTATGTTACATTAAGTAGTACTAACATACCTGGTTTACTGAAAGGTGAAGTACTTCTGGGTCTGTGTAACACACCACGAGAATCAGTATAACCATCGAAAGCCTAGATGGTTTATGTAGTTATCCGAAGTTGTATGTTTTTAAATAATAACCAGTTTGAATCCTTTCCAAGTATATTGAGGTGGTATCGTCTGCGTAATTTTATAAGAAAGTATTTAGCATTCAAAAGGAAAACTGTCGCCAAAAAGCCTTTGAAATTATTAATAAGGCCTTTTCACTTTTGAATTTGATAATATCTGTATTTGGTCGACGACATACCTTGAATGGATCGGCGGCACCTTCTCCAGCAGCTCCAGCAAAAGCGGCGTCTGAAGGGACAACCGGTACCGCATGAGCTCTAAAATATATTGCCTATGTTCAGAGAGTAGCCTCATTGTATTTTTATCCGTTTAATAGATGTTTCAGTTCAATGACCTGGCCAAACTAATATTTTGTTCAGCGATGCTAACTTTACATACCTTGAAGCTGTTTTCACCGACTTGTGGCCTAGCACTCCACGACTGTTCTCTTTAGCTTTAGAAGTATCATCATTGGGGTTTCTAAAATAAGGACACTCTTATAAAACTTTGAAAGTTTCACAATTATAGTCTATTTCAAGAGCTAGCTTTCCGAAGCCGAATTCTCGGGAGCAGCATTGTTAAATAAATATGAATGGATCAGGAGCATTTTATATAAATGTACATTGATTTTTAATCTAACACCTCCTCTCTCCGGAATATTAGGCTGAAAACCTATCTCTTGACAGAGACTATAGATCAGAATAGAAGAAGGTGGCTTCTCTCCCTCCAACCATCTGGCTAAAACAGATTCCTCAGCGGCTGACTCGATTGCGAACAAGCCGCGTCGCTAATCTATAGGGCATTGTATTGCAATATGTTGCAATGTGAAATAAATAATCGGTTACTCCACTAAAATTGTTAAATAAACTTTAAAATTATCACTTACATAAAACTACCATATCCTGTGTATAACTTTTCTTCAGCAGGAGCATCCGGCCAGAAAAGGGTAGAGTCTTCTGGAAGTAGGACATATGATCCGTTTTCAGAGAATCTGGAGGGATTCCCAGAACTTTATTATTAAAGATTCTACGGATAGAATAATCTCATACCGAGTAAGCATTCCAATAAAGAACTCTTGAGGGTCGATAAATTCCTTTCAAGCAAATTAGTTCTCGTTTTGCATACTTAAATAATTCTAGTTTAAGGTTATTTGGCGAACCATTTCGGAATGTCCTCCTACTTATTGAATATGTTTTGTTCTTTACCTCTAGTCTTCTGACTCTTTAAATGTTCTTCTTTCTTTGCTTCTATAAAATCCCTTCTGTAAAGAAAGTCGGTTCTTCTATTTGGATTAGATTGTTTTCTAGCTACTTGTCTATCACAGAATGAAAGAGTGGGATTACGCTGACAAGCAAGAGCTACTAGATCAAGAGAATCTAAAAGAAAATGGATAGTTATGGAGGATTATACAAAGCATTATCATTACAATATAGATCCTCTATAACATTACAATAGCATTACCGTTCACTTAAGGTTTTCTCCATAATCGGCGGACTAATCACTTGCAGTTAAAGGTCTAATAAATTAAAAACAGAACATATTTCGTCTAAATTTGCTCCAAACTCTAATATGCTCTAAATAATTTGCAGTTCGTACCGTAACCTCTTGCAATCGATAAGTCCACTGATTATACTTACTTACTACTACTAAACTACTTAAGGTTAAGGTTTTGGTTTACTTAAGGTCCTCTGTAGCGAAATCTTTCCTCTGTAGCGAAGATTTATAAAATGTAAACCCAAAAACAATTTGTACCTCCGTAAGTTTGAAATAAAACAGAAAAATTGTCTAATCTGCCAACTCTTAGTTATAGACTAACCTGCACTCCAAGCCTGTATGAAAAGAAGCAGCAGACTAGCTACAGTACACCTAGTGCCCATGTCGTTGCAGGATATATTGCCCTTTAGGGGTGCAGCAGTCCTTTAAAGAAGGAAGGTTAGTTTGCAAGATAAGGCGATAAATAAGAAAGAGAACCTTTAAAGATTGTTGCAACACATTCTTACACAAAGTGGGCGGAGCTTGTTCTCAGTAGCATACTGTAGCTCTTGGTTAAAGCTGTGTTAGTTGGAAATGGACTGATTTGTTACAGATTGATCAGGGATAATTGGGATTAATAAAGAACATAAGATAATTAGAAAGGTGTGGTGATAAATAAGCTATAAATAGTTCAGATAGATACACCGACTGTCGCAACATTCTGTCTTAGCTGTGGTGAAACTATTTCGTTTTTAGATTCGATAAGCAGGTCTGTCCAGACTTTACACCAAAAAGAAGCAGTCTGAAGAAGCTTTACAGTTCCTAATTTATATACAAGTGGAAGAAAAGCAAAAGCTTATATGTAGGGCAAATGTTTAGGGTTTCTACCAAAGAACAGATATAGTCCATAACAAAAAGAAGACTGCAGTGCGCCGTGTTGTGTAAGGATTGTAAAATCGCTCGTTCTGTGGCAAAAATGGAAAACCATTATATGATTTGAAGCGAATGGTTTTGTTTGCTCTCAGAAAAGTTCTTTTGTATAATATACAGAAAAAGACAGATATGCAATTGCGGAAGCCTATGTATACCACCGCGATCTGCGGTCTTTTGTTTGTTATAGACTATAGCTCATAATCGTAGTACATATCTTACAGGAGTTAGTGATCCTTTCTGAATATAAATATGCACCAATTCAAGTTAAAAATCCTAGCACGGTCGCGGTGGTCTCATTATTACTAACCGTAAAATTTGGGTTCGGAATGAATACCTTACATCTGTACTGAGAAAGATTAGTTTTGAACTTACTACGAAGCGATATAACCCCAACCTCAGATTAATAAAAAAACTGTAAAATACAAATGTAAAAATGATAAAGTGAAAGTCGAGAATATATAGGATAATCTTAAATATAATTAAATGTGATTAGGATAAGTCTAACATTTATCCTCTAAGACCTTGGTTGGATACCTTTTCGCTCTTATTATCCCTGTATCTTTTCTCTTTTTAATCACCTGCTGATTTGCCAAAGACACGGACGGGTTAACGACTCAATCACCGCACTAACACATGGGGGATTGGGCGAGGACGGCAAAAGTACGGGCCAGGCCCGGATAATTTTCATGGGAGGATCTGTACGACCCAACCATTGCATTGGGATAAGGACTAAGATACCGGTAACTTAATCTAATCCTAGTTTGCTCATAAGTCTGGTTTTGGTATGTAAGCTAACCCAACTCGATTCTGGTCCATTGTGAAACTGAGACACAATAAGCCGGGTAATCTCAAGCATATAGTGTATTTTGATCTATTTTATTTTTGTGAAGGTGGATATATTTTATACTACAGTAATATTTGCCACTTTGCTGGTCCTTCCGAACACTAACCAATTTAAAAAGCCAGTTCATTCCATTGGCGTGACACATTTATAAGACATTGACAATTAGAATTAATCTGTTGGATGTTAGTTAGGTTCTGGTAAAGAATTCATAAGCAACATTTCTATCTTGTTCACAATCTTGCAGAATTTTCCAGTTGTTTGCGAGGCGCAACCGCAAAACGGCGTACGCGGTGCGCCGTGAACTTCTCAAGCGCAGACGTAATTCACTTTCGTTTTGCATATTAGAAGGACCTTGGAACAGGCCTTAACTATGCTAGGACTAAATATGGACTAATGATGATAAAGCACCGGTCCATTGAGGGTGAGGGTAGTTTATTCCTAAAGACAGCTCAATTCGGTTCCATCCGATCCTCCACCTACCGTGATTGATTTTGCCAGATTTCTTTAGCTCGGTTCAACTATTGTGAAAACGTCCAATGTTGAATAGTGCAAACTCTTTGGATTCTTATTCTGTAGAAGATGAACAAGTTCAACCAATCAATCCATAATAATTCCAATTGTCAGGTTATAAATAAACAAAAACTGACATCTAAATCCTAGTGGCTAAAGCCAAAGCTTATCCATATCCCATATTTTAGAAAGGATTTTGATTAAAGGACTAGGCAATTTTGTTTTATTCAACTCATCCTTAACGGGCATTTATTAATACTTTATTCACGTGAATCTAGTCAATTACTCAAAATCCAATTCGGATAATCTACCTATATTGTACGACCAAAATTTCTTCCAACGTAGTCGTCTGAAAACAGGTTCATCCTCGTCTTTGAAGATCTTTGCTACACTTTTTGCGCCTGCGACTAATGATTTCCGTCATCTCTCTAACTGATTACGTACATCACTCCACTGCCAGTGGAACACATTTCGATCTAACTTCTAGAATGGATTGTGGAATACATCAAATATGAGAAAGTAAGTATTTATTTTATTAAGACTGGTCAGTTCATTTTTCGTATGAGGCCGTTCAACTCGGGTTCAAAGACTTACCATAGCCAGAGGTAAACAATGGCGTTCAAGACCACAGGTTAAGTTGTTCTAATAGTTAAACAACCGAAAATGGTAATCGAGATAAAGTAGAGTAATGAAGACTACCTATTAGCAAAAGTAATCGCTAACCTGCTATCAATGCCGTTTCTAAGTCAATAAACTTTTTTAAACAGAATTTTGAAAAGTCCACAAAAATTTGGTACTTCAATTAGCTACCTAGTAGATCAACCCCACATAATTACCCTCATATTCACGAGTCAGGAACGGCTTGCCCGGTTTGCGAAAGGCATTTTTTAAGATATTGCGGAACTTTCCGAATTGTTCAGAACACAGCTCTTTTACGAATCGCGCGACTAATACTGAACTCTTGCGGCATATTAGAGAACCTCCTTCATTTAATCTAGTACGATACCTGGAAAAGAGTACTATCACAAAGTCTAAGGATTCATTTTGAGAAGTTATTTTTCGTTCTATTAAGCTACAGTTGAAAGGACTTCCAACGGTAAGTTGTTTCATTAGATAGCACCATATCCACTGCTAAATGATGATACCGTAACATACCAATCAGATGTTGCTAACTGTACAAAGTTGTATTTTTGAATTATATATCAGCTATTGCTTTTAAAGGTTTGTGCCTCAATCGCCTAAAAGCAATCTAAATTCTAGGCCATACGTTTTTGACCACCAAACTGCAAAAACTCCACAGTAGATATCATTCTTCTTTGGATTTAAACTATTATATCGTTCTGAGTTAAAAGTTTATTGAAAACATTACTCAAAGATTCATTCATATTCTAAAACAGTAACAAATATGTACAAACATTGTAGTAATGTATTTTATAGTGTTAATCATAATCATCAGGAATATTAAAGAATTGACCGATGCTTGGGAAATGAAGAGTACTCATACCGTCTGTACCGCCAATACCAGCCGCAGGAACTGCCCAATGAGCACCCCATTGAAGCTGAAGTCGAATATATAAGTGAGCCAAATAGAACAATTTATTCCAGGTTTGTAATAGAAGAATTGCAGTAGTTTCAGGAATATCCGGTATTTTATTTAGTCAGACAAATTCTTAAAACATGGCAAATGGGCCTTACCGTACACCTTCAGGTTAATATTGCACTCATACTTATCCTAGAGATAACTTATGCAAATCTATAAGATTTCACCGACCCTATATGTTTTGATATTGGACTGCAATAAAAACCACAAATAAGTTTCTAATTGGGCAGTCAGGTCTGTTTTATACTGTTCCGTACCGGCCGGAAGTAACAATATTAAAAACACCTCGGCGACAAACTCTAAACCACACCTAACGGTTCCCATCCGGACATTAACCAATAGCCTTGGCTATGTCTAACTCGTTTTCTATTCATTTATTTGGTGGAACGGTGGCAGTCTCTTATATCACTTTCTCCTTATACAGCTTATATCACCTAATCGCTTGCGTATTCACAGAACCTGTCGCGCTCTAATGCTAACCGAAACCTATCAATCTTCCCTACAGACTAATTTCATTTTATGTTTTCATTTCTGCCATTGGGATAACGGCATGAGGAACTGGATTAATTCAACCAATCAACTCTTTCATAGGAATAAAATTAAAAGATTAGAAGATTTCAATGAGAAAATGTTATGAGAGCTGTAAATATGCTTGTAAACTTCGGGCAATATAAATAGTAAGCCTCTTTGGCACTGAAACAAACATTTGAATCCAAAGAAACAGTACTATAGTCGGATTCAAAACGAATAATGGAATGTAGAAAATTATTTACAAGCCAAACGCAAATGGGTGCAAGCTGATTTGGCTTGAAAAACATTTTATACATTCCATTATTCGTTTTGAATCCGCCTATAGCTTGTGTTAAGCGTTTTTTGCTACCATTTCCCACTGTGTTATTCCCAATATTTTACGTTTGGTTTGGTTACTAACCTGTCCATTTAACCAATCGACTCCGACAGACTCCGGATGGTACCAATACTTATTTGCTGGATCACGACTGTGAGGATCAGCTGGGTTAGGTTCCCAGAGACCTAAGTATGCTCTTCAGTTTATAGTAGCTTGATTGGTTGGATTAAAAGTATACGGTTTTTAAATACAAAAGATTGATTTCAACTATGTGAATTATGATCTTCGTTTAGTGTATAGTCTATATACCGGTAGAAAAATGACTTCGTTTCTTTTTATATTTTGGTTTTAGCAGTTTTTGTTTTAAACAGTACCTGGTTTCGAGAAAGGACTGCTGCTTTTAGGTCGATGGAGCACACCACGACTATCTGTGAACTGGTCGAAAGCCTAGATAATGCATAGTTGTCAAAATATGGTTCATGAGAACAACCAATATTGAAGTTCAATAATAAGTTACTCATTCCAAAAATATCGCTGTGACTCCAGCTTCAGCAACTTCCTGTTAACAACCGTTTATAGACATTTCCCTGGCCTTCAATAAAGTGCTTCAATTCAGCTAGTGCCTATATTGCAAAACTTCGCCCAACTACAACTGATAACCAAACCACTGTGAACAAACCTTAAAAGCATCCTCGCCTCCAGCCGAATACCTGGCATCCGATGGAACAACTGGAACTGCATATGCTCTAAACAAAGATAGATATTAAGCAATACGAAATAGCTGGAGAGTTTTTAAGGGTTCCGAAATTTGTTTGTCTCAAACAATGTTTTAACAATTTTAACAAAAACAACAATCAATGAAAAAAAAAACATTCCTATTTTAAAAGTTTCTCCTCTTTTCTACAAAGGATCAGGCGAACGTTTGTAAAAGTTTATGGGTTTTTGAATACAAATTGTGTTTTTAGTTCTCACCTATTTACTGTTTTCCATGCATCGACATTTTTTTTACCTTCAGCAATAGGATTTTTTGGGTCACTCTGTCTAAATAAAAGTGCTCACTATACCTACATATTTGAATATTTAAAAATAACTGATACTATGCGAACACATCCGCCTTCTGACTATGTTAATACTATAGACACAAAATAATACTACTTACAAGTATGGACTATACCCTGTAAACAACTCCTCGGACCCATTTGAATCGGGCCAAAATAGGGTATCCTTTTCTGAAATATTAAGGAATGTATGAACGAAATAATCGGCTCACAGACCAATTTTTTTTGAGTTGACAGAAGGCAAACGAGCACTTGTGTCAACCGGTGGTAAGGACTAAAAAATATGTAAATTCAAATTCATCTGAAGAAGCCGAATGAACTGCTTACTTTTTCTGATGAACAGTAGGGAAGAGTTGGATCAAAGCGACAAGCCAAAGCAACGATGTTTGCTGCATCTGTAGAGAACAATACTTAACTACACTTATTAGGAAAACCAACCACTGCAGCATAACTGTGCTACGAAGATTATAAGCACCCACATAATAATAACATTCTTTAAAAATCAACGCTTATATATTCGTCCAAAAGATCAACTCGCCAATGAAACCTGCCTATCCCAAAGCATAGTGAAAGTGATACCGAAGAATACACGTGCATACGCTCATGACCATCAAAATCGCGGCACTCTTTTTGTTCATTACTTAGCACATAACAACATAAACAATTGAGCTCAATCATGGATTGTCACTAGTTGAACTCGGCTAATGGGTTTACCAACATAGAATTTAGCAATATGCATGTCTAACAGACCTTATTTTTATTGGAAGCATCGAGCTATGCTAATATCACGTCTACTTATTAACATTAACTTTGCACAACGGCAGCATACCCTAGCTAGCATCTAACACTACCACTTATAAAGAAAATCCATTAAAAAATATCCCTGTCACATCCACTAGATGTACCATATGAGAGATAAGCTTCTGAACCAAATCTGTTAATTCGAAGTCGTTAATACGTTCACGAGATACGCGTCCATTCTTAAAAGGAATAAAGTAGATCTGTCCAATGGTCATCTTTCAAAATAGCACAAAAAAGAAAAGCTGAAAACGATGATTGAACTCTATGTCAGGACAAATAACCCACAACCTAAAAGCCAATTTTGCGACATATACATTTAAAACAGAAAAGAAACACAGGAAAATATAAACAAGACTTTATTCTATCGCTCTCAAAAACAATAAATTGTAAGAGCTAATAGATTAGTCAACAACAAACATTTAGAACTTGGAGAATCCCTTCTTGGCGGAGGCAGACTTGTTGACCTTCAAGACGTTGAATCTGACGGTCTTTGAAAGAGGACGGCATTCTCCAATGATGACGTTGTCTCCGACGGCAATATCTCTGAAAGCATAAATTGAAATCAGCACATGAAGTAAATATTACCTGAAGGCTGGAGAGCAGTGAGCTGGTACGTTCTTGTGTCTCTTCTCAAAACGACGGTACTTCTTGACGAAGTGGAGGTAGTCCCTTCTGACAACGATGGTTCTGGTCATCTTGTTCTTGAGGACGACGCCAGTGAGGATATTTCCTCTAATGGCGACGTTTCCGGTGAAGGGGCACTTCTTGTCGATGTAAGCTCCCTCGATGGCCTATAAGAAGTTAAATTATAATAACGAGTGAAACAAAACACAAACCTCACGGGGAGTCTTGAATCCCAATCCAACGTTGCGGATGTATCTGGGAGTCTTCTTGTCTACACCTTTGGCGAGGATTCTGGCCTTGGTGTTCAAATTGACAGTAGGCTGCTTCTGGAAGGTCCTATCATTATCAGCCATGATGGCGACCCTAGTTTCTGAAAATGACCAACATAAGTAAAAAACATGGAAGAAAATTAAAATATATTCAGACAGAAAACAATTAATATCAAACATTTTCATCGAAAACTATGGAAAAATAAAAAAATAAGCTAAAAGAAACACATTCAAACCATCAAAAAATTTAGGAAAAGAGGAAAACTCTCCCATTTCGAACATTTACGCAAAGGCGCTGTGAGGTTACTGTATTCGTTGCAGGACGCACCCCCGCTAAACGGATAACCATTTTTGCAAAAATACCATGAATTTAATATTTTTTATTGTCGCCAAACTGTAGTTTTACACAAATTTTTTATTAATTTATGACGATTTGGATAACCAGTGCTTAATGGTCATAATTGATGAAAACTGTGGGTATACCCACAGTTTTCATCAATTCAAGGAGAGAATACTTCAGACATATTCGTTACGTGAGATGTTGTTATATTTTTGAGGATGCAATGGGATTGATGAGACTATTATTTCCGAGGGTTGTCGAGTCACTCCAAAGGGAATCGTAACTAGTAAAGCAGTTGACTAGTTTGGCATCATCAAGCTGATTAAATGGTGGTTGTCGGGTTGTATTTTTTTAGAATATGTGAAAAATCTAATTAGAATTCAAAAGATTAATTTTAGTTAGATTAGTATTCTTGATTGGACAATTAGTATTCCTTATAAATTTACCTCAGCGGAGAAACTGCGTTTCACGACGAACTATTTCATAATTAATTATTTTTTAATATTCTTTTGCCAAGTGACTAAAGCTGTACCAGCCACCCACTAAGGGTACCAAACGAGTATCAGAAACTATTCTAAACAAGTGCTCCGTAATGTGACTTGCTTTGGCATGTCAAGTATTTTTACTGCGGTTTCGAGATCCTAATTGATTTGATGTAAGCCCATTCAGGTCTACTCCGCTTCAAGGCCCACTTCAGTCCTTCGATTTCAGTTTTCGACATCAATGGTTGCTGCGTTTAATAAGTGTATAAACTTTTATTTAATAGTAATGAAAATTGTAACAATATACTCTAATATACATACAATCTACTGATCACAATACTCTTCAAATAGTGAACGATAATTTATCCTAAATATATCTATTAGTCCACCAGGGCACTAAACACCCTTACTGTAGGGTGACAAACTGGCAACTAGAACCGGGGGAAATGCGTCAGTATATTACTTTACCTTATGGTTAACTACTTATTAATTTAAAAGCGGAATGAGTATAAACTATGTTGATGAGAAAATGGTACAGAATCTACAAAAATAATATGTACGTGGCTCTTAGGAGATCGTTGATAGCACAGGAGAAAGGGAGCTAAAATTGGTATTTGATAACAAGAAATTCGAGATACAATAAGCACCATGATTTTAAGACATTTTATAAGAGACTAATACAAATTGAGCAGTTACGTTGAAATCCATAAGCGTTTCTAACCGTGAAATAAATGTAGGCGCGATTGGTCAATTATGAAACATTTAGGGAGAAAAATTAATTATAAAATACTGGACATATCACAGATGAGGGAGAAAGGTATGACCAGCTGAATCACTTATTGGACGCCCAGGAAGGCGGTACTATAGGCCCACTGGGCACAGGTTTCTGACTGAAGATGGCATAGTTGCGCATAGCTTCATCTGTTGCTTTTATGTGCTCATCTTCACTGTTTGAATCGACATCTAAATCACAAATATATATAATTATTATGACGTTTTACATACCAGAAAAAAGGGGTACATGTGGAGATGATACGGTGACTGGGCGTGGTACGGTTGTTGGAGCAGAGACTGGTACAATGACCGGACTGCTTTGAGGTAATGAAGGCGATCTCCGTAGCTTTATTCGTAACTTCAACGGGGCATGAATCGTCGCAACTGGAGTTGGCGGGGCAGGCTGAGGAAGAGCAACAACTTTCTGGAAAATATGTTTACGGTTACATTGAACTGGTAATTAACTAAAAAGGATATTATTTAAAGATGCTAATGACTCACCGAGTTAAGCTTCGTCGGTTCTGACCTCGGTGTGACCGAACGAATGTCTCCATTGGGAGTAGAGGTCCTTGATGTAAGCGAAAAACGGTATTTCAAGCCGGTTCCGCTGATCGGTGTAACAATCATCTCGTTCTGAAATAGAAACAGTAAACTCCATATGGCATAGTATAAAGGGAGGCATATTGACCTATTTAACTAAGAGATGTACAATAAATAGGAGCCACTGCCGCCAAACATCAAAAGTGTCAGCTCAACTAAATACTTACGTTTGGGTGTATACGAATCTTCTTGCTTTCAAATTCACTGTCGGAGTCGGTCATCTTGTCCCGTTCTCGCTTACGTCTCTTCTTCTTCTTCTTTTTCTTCTCCTTAGAGTTACTAAAGATATATTTAGTTAATCAAAGAGCTGGATATAATCTTACCGTTTGTGTTTATGTTCCACAGTGGCCAAAGTACGGGAAACACCGGCGAACATCTTGAACTTGATCACCTTAGGCGTTGCCAGTATTTTTTTCTCTTCGAATTGCACCTGAAACAATAACAATTCGAATATAATAAAGCGGTTGTTTCGTGATCATATAGAATTTTTAAAAATAGGACTCGATAAACAAGCGCGAGTAACAACTGGGTGAGTGAGTGAGGGAAAAGACAAGAAACATACCACTGGTTCCAATTTTGACTCCTTCTTCATATTACTGGCAACGATCTTCTCTGCTTTATGGCTGCTTGCTTGTGACGATGGACGAGGAACCTGTGGCTTGAAAAGTATCCTCGGTGGATCGGCCACGGTTCCATTGGCAGAGTCATCCGCATTTCGTTTTGCAGTTGTTGTAAGGGGCTCCTTTGCCTTCAGTGGCTCTCTGTTCTTTGGTCGAATTGGTGGGGGCACTGGCTGCAACAATTGCCATTGTTTAAAAAATCAAATCAATTGGAATAAGGATCATTATCGGATTTGAGTAAGAACTGATCACACACGAGTTTTCTAGAAAGTGTTTCAGACTGACCGCGAATAAACAATGCAAAAATGGGAAGAATGGCAGCAGATTTTATTTAATGAAATTAATTCAAAAATATACCCAGCACCAACCTTTTGTTTCACCACAGGTTTTTCTTGCATAATTGCTTCAGTGGTGACCAACTCTGGTGAAGCATTCTCAACAGAAGATCCAGCTTTGTTGGCTGACACCGACGGAACAGTGTCGAATACATCATCCATACCAAGCTCCGGCGAGCAAGACCCATCGGTATCCACACCATTCTCAATTGGTACCGCGGGCTTCTTCACAACATCCCACGAGCTGCGAGAGTTGTGTGCTGGCGGTGAACGCAGAGCCAGAGGAGTTGCTGAATATAATCCTAGTTTAGGAGAAAACTGTGCAAAAGTTACCATTTCTCGCTCTTGATAGCAATTCTTTCTTAGCAGGCAGTCGCATTTTAGGTGGCTCCGATTTAACTAAAAAAATTGCAATACACTTGTTCATACATGAGGTAAACGGTTTAACAAAAGTTCACCGCTAATGTATTGCTAATTTGTAAAAATTATTCTATGGTATTCAAGTAATCTTATTCTGTAGCACCATATTTTTAATCAAACATAGAAAGTGCGAATTTACAAACCTTCTTCCTGTTTCACTTCTACAGCTTCCAGTTTCGCTTCGGAAATTCGACTGCTAGAAGGCTTGCGAGTTCTCTCCACCCTTAATTAATTCCTTGGTATCCAAATTAAGACGTTAGCTAACTTTTTCGCAGGAATTTCTGGTCGCTCTGGTCTTTCCTTGATCACGACTGGTTTGATATCAGCCACTACGGTTGTCATCGCAAAGTTGTCGGGAATTGGGTCCTCTCTAAAATTCGTTAATTTATCAGCTGTAAAAACGGCAATTTATGACTCAAGATATCGCTTCACTTCATGCGAACAACATAATAGAAATAAGAAAAGATCATATAAATGCTTACGTTTTAGGTACGGCAACATCATTTGCCTTGGTTGCTGCATTTCTCGGTTCCTTAACAGTTATCCGTTTCTTCTGCGTCTTGGGGTTGCTTGCTTGAGGACTAGGTAATACAGACGTTGACGAGTTGGTACTGGTTGTACGAGCTCGGGCTCCATAGGCATTCGGAACCGGCATTATTGTTGGTGATTTTAGAGGGGACCAGCATTTTGAAGATGAGCGAGATTTCAACGGCGAAGGTGATCTGCAATGACCTCGCTTATAATGCAACCTTCGCACTAGTCAATTTAAAGGATCAGCTCAAGAAGAGCGATGTTTTATCTCATAGATACTAATTATACTAACCTGATACTATTTTTTCGAGATTTAACAGGAGATGGTGATTTGTATGGCGATATAGGCCGTGGAATATCGGAGAAGGTGTGGTAGTCATAATTGATATGAATCTGAAAATAAAGCATTGATGGTGATAACTTTTAACGATTCACCTTATCCAGATCCTTGGGTCGAACAAGAGGAGTGATGGGAGGTGCGCCCAACTTTAAGGCCGGAAGCAGATCCGATTGCTCAACGAACTCAGCTAGAATATAAATTATGAACATATTTATTCTCACATAAAACAAACCTCTGCTAGAGTCATTGACGTTCTGTTTTTCTTCGGCCAACTTCCTCTTCTCATACTCGCTATCCAGAAATAAAAGAAGATTGCACTCTTCTCTGTCCCGCTGATTCTGTAAGGTAATATCATTAATACAACACATCAGATTTAATTTGGAAATAACGTAAAACAATATCAACCTAAATAATTTTGCTACTCATTCAAAAGAAGTATTTATAGTTGGTAGTTTGATGAAATCTGAGGCTATTTATTTGTACCATAGTTTCTTTGAACAAGGCTCCTCGTATCCTCCGTTCAATTCGTTGTTTGTCCATTTCCATATTTATCATGTGCCTCAGGTAATTGTCATCGACTAAAATACAAACTCATTCGAACATATTATTTTCCAGCGACTTTCGCATTGTGCCATGTTGTGTAAATTGTAGGGATTTTTACAAAAAATAGTCAACCGAGTTATCACAGCTCATTGATGTACAACATTAGAACAATGAAGTTGAGAACAATTGACAGAATAAATTTGATACAACCATCGTAATAAACTTACATTGATTGAATTCCTCTTCATGTAGCACCGGCTCCTGCAGTGCATGAAATGGCAGCAACCTCATCAGAGTGTCCTTCATTCCCGCAAATGGTCGCTCACTTTCGGGATTCTCCACAGCCTTGTGAAACTCCTTCATGAAGTCTTTCACTCTGCAAGTCAAGTTATGTCCTGTAATGATCAAAGCTCTCACTTATCACTTCGCTGCGCTCTCCTCACATCACAACGACGAGTCGCATCTATACCAGTCTGTCTTATCGGCCGTGGAGGTGGCAGTCTTGGAGGCGGTGGTGTTGAAACCATTTGAGGTTGGATGGTGATAGGTTGTCGCATTGGTTGCATCGGCTGCATTGGTTGTTGTTGCGGTGGATGCTGCAAAATTCAGTTTATTAACTTTTGTGGATAAAATACATGTAATGTAATCAACGTAACCAATTAATTCTGTGGAACAGTGGAATTTGATATTATTTACAAAAACTGAGTAACTGCCAGCAATAACATTTCAAAAATGCAATGTAAACTTCGGTAGCCAAATGCTCAGTAAAAGACGACAGAGCTAGCAAAATAAACAAACTTGTAAAAATATATATGTTTATAACCTTTCGAAGAACCGCATATTTTTGGTTTACCTGGATGATTAGCAACTTACCGAAAGCACAATGGGACCAGGGGACAAAACTGCTCGAATGGGCTGCTGCTGCTGAAGTACGACATGGCGTGGCTTTGCTTTCTGTAACTATAACTTTGTGCATTTATTTTTTTACGAGACCTTACATTTCGCGGCGTCACGGAAACAGTAGGTCCTGAAGGCGTCTGACTATAATGTGGTTGAGTATTGGGCGGCCCTCCGTGCTGAACATACATAGGCCCTTGTGGAGTTTGATAAGACGTTGTCACTTGGATGGCCTGCATCGGCTGTTGCTAAAATACTCAAATAAACGTTCGCCCATCTAACAATTGTGCATAGACGTGCAATTTTATTTCTGTCAAATTTAGTTCAATACCAAAAGTATCAAACTAAAACATAGCGAAATATTATTACCTGAGCCACTTGCACTCGATACGTTTGTTGCCGCTGATGATGATTGTGCTGCTCCATTTGTATTGGTTGCGGTGAATAATCGGCGGTATATCTTAGGAATAAATATTAATAAAGATAGCTGAAAAAAACACTCACATTTGGGATCCAGTTGCGACACTTGTGCTTGGCTGACTATGTATATAGTTCGGCTGATATTGTGGCGAATCAGGTTGGCTGAACTGCACATCGCCGCTATACTGATGATGGTTTGTCTGCGAGTATTGAGGCATCGGCTGTTGATGTTGGACTGGCTGATGCTGCAACATCTGCTGTTGTTGGCCAGCATTCGAATTCTGCGACGGATTTGTTCGCCTTGTAGCTGCTTTCCGGGCCGGAGGAGTAGGCTGTGGAGGCGGTGGAGCTTGCTGCGGACCTCCATTTGTACAAACTTGCTTCAGTTGGTTGATTATTGGAGCACCCACACTGAAAAATTTGATTTAAAATTAGTCTTTCTCCAAGGCATAAATGTTGTACAGATTGTAAGCGTGTACATATTTTATTAACCATATCACAATTCAAATAGTTTTCTGAACTATTGAAAATGTACACATCTTATTTTCGGTGGTGTTTCAAAGCGGAAAACCAACAAACGCGAGACATTCGATATAGGTCGTCTTTCAAGGTCGCGTGGAACATTGATAGCGACAAGCACTTTTAACGACGATAAAGGCGATATATCAATTATTATATTAAGTTAACAGTTATTATAAGGAGCGGGAGACAGTTTTGCGCAAGAATAAAAAACAAACTTTTGCGCCTGCGATTCTCCAAGGAAAATAGTAGATATCCGCTTCTTCAACTCGTCTATTCGGTCCTTGTTATCATAGCCCTGGGAAATCTGCTGAGCCTCCAGAGCGGCGACATCAGATAGGAGAGCTTGGACCTGAAAATACACTGGTCATAGGTTGAATTTTATTATAGTATCCCATGATCACGAACAAAAAGATGCATATGTATCCACCATAAGAATTTCAGGGGCAGTAAGTGTTACAAGTGTTTATTGTTATTTTAAAAAGTTACCTGTAACATGGACTCCGCGGTGAGATGAACCGCCGTGCCTGCTGGTGCAGCTATCTTATTGGCACTCGTCAACACTTCTCCAACCGTATTATTCGTGGCTTAAATAGAAAGTTATTTTACAGATAACAAGAGAGAACTTACAATTGTAATTCTGATTCCTCCGTCGATTTTGGTTCGAAGCAGTTTTCGGCTGTATTGGCCGGTTTTTGGGAGTCGACTTGGGCTGCAAAATATAACTGTGCTATACAAATTGGAAAGTAGGCATCCACTGTGTGGACTTTTTTAATTAACAGATAACAACAGCGAGAGTTGCCAGCTGGAAAAATAAATTACAATATTGAATACAATTACCGGAGCTTGACGTTGTTGTTGCGGCCTAGGCTGCTGTTGCTGTTGTAGCACGGGCGCAGATGAAGCCATGACCATTTGCGGCTGCTGATGCTGCTAAAACGATATATTTCGTGAGCGAAGTTTTATTTGAGTTGGGTCATCCACATAATTTGTAAACGTTCAGCACAAATCTGAGGAAATGTTTTTCCATGATATATTAGTTGAACTTGGTGCAGGATAATGAGCATAACCTTCTAGTCAAGAGTGCATGAAACAGGAGAACGAAATACATAGCAAATTAAATAATAGAGGATGAGGATTTACCTGATGTTGAATTTGTTGGTTGCTACTCCTTGACGGTTGGTTCGCATTTATCATCGTTTGCATTACCGGCTGATGTGGCTGCACTTGTTGGTGTTGTTGAACAGAATGCATGCCAGACGTCGTCGGCTGCTCATTCTGAATAATGATAACGTGAGACATTACTAATTATTATAAATTTGATTTGCAAACGCGGCTATGAAGCTGAAATGCGCTGGTTTGGCGATCCGAGTCTCAATCGCTGGAATTCAAGCATTGTATGAAATAGGCATTTCCTCCGCAAATTTGTTGCATCTAACTTGTGTATTCGATTGTGATTTGGCTTTACCATTTTGCCATTGCTGGCAATAGTAAGAACAATAAGGTAAAGTGAATATGACAAACATTTAAAAAGAATTTTAAAGATTTATTTGGCCTCTAGATAGATCAATGAATGCGGCTAACAATAGGAAAATAACGAAATACCTGATAATATTGGTTAAATGGAGAGTCCAATCCATTGACAACAACTGGCTGCTCAAATGAATTGTACTGCGGCTGGTTTTGGTTCATCTTTAAAATACAGAATTAAGATAAAGAAATATTAATTTTTAATTACCTCCATTGACATATGTATCTCCTCATAATGGATACCAGACATCGATTGGTACGACGAGTCCGTATAAACGGGATCCATCTACAAATATCAATTATTTGAATAAAGTAGATTGCAGAAAAATAGAAATAAGACTTACTGGAATATTGCTGAGAGTGGAGTCCTCAATTCCAAAGTAATCCTCCGTAGAATCAAGCCCCGCTCCTGAAGTAGACGGCTCATGGTAGGCAGTCTGAAACAGAATAATTGCAGATATATATGATATACTGATAAAGTAAGCAACAGTATAATTGACAGGCACAATAATGAAAAAACGTACATTGTATGAACTGGCAAATTGGTCGTCTGTAATCTCCTGAGCAAAAGCGTCTGCATAGTTAAAATCGACAAGATCATCTTCGCTGCAAACATTGTATAAATTAAACAGTATGCGAGTTTGGAATATCTAGATTACTGGTTAACATTTGGATAACAAGAAGTTTCACGAGAACGTCTTGATATAAAAGTGTAGAAGTTTCTATGAAATACTTACAGGGGGTTCATCGTAGCGCACTATGTCATCATGGATATAACTCTATCAAACGAACTGAGATAATCTTCCACTCGGTCGGAAGAATGACCTAAACAATATTAATTTTTATTCATATTTTGTAGATTAAAAAATGTAACAAAAATGTTGATCAATCCAGTCATGTTTAATAAACAAAAGTATGCCACACACTTGGTATCGATATCCCATATTTGTAGTTTATTTTCCACTTAGTCAGAGATTTTATAAGGTTTCATTCATTTTCGGCAACTTCATAAAAGGAAACAATTGAGCTATTATTATAAAGTTGTAGCTAATAAATTGATTCGCAAAGTAGTCCAAATAGCACGCACAGCCAGAGTCGCGACGCATGATAGTTGCGAAGCGGTCTTTGTGGCAAATAGCCAAATATTAATGCGAGTCTCTAATTACGGTACACATACAGCGGTTTGAACTGATTCGGGTTAGATAATTCGGAAGGTATTAAAGGTGTGCTTGATTTTTCTCTGAAATTTTTGTTACTGGAAGGTATAACGTTTCCTTTAGTCGATAACTGGACGACTACTAACCATGAAAGTAAATTTATGACGACAGTTTTCAGTAGAGTAGACAATACATTTTTAATCAAATTTTCCGATAAAACAAACTTCGCACTCTCTCGATATCCGTGTTCATTATTGTAAACGTTTTGGAAAGGGTCAATCACAAAGTTTGGCCGCTGATCGTTTGAGCCTAACAGAGACCCATGAACCGGAGAACGCTTCATAGTGGTGCTGGACCCATATCCAGAAACGTTTATCCCAAGGGATAAACGTCTCTGGATATAGGTCCTGGTATATGTGGGAATGGGTTTCCATTATTGAAAAAGATATTTTCTAATTTATAGGAGCGTTGGGAGCATTATCAATCATCAAAGGTTGCTTCACAATTTGAGGAGCTTATAATATTAGACACCATGAAAATGGATAAATTCTGTGTTTGTGAAAGTTTATTGAATTGAATAACATTTCAAACTGGCAGCTAAATCTCACATTGCAAGCTAGTAAAACGCGTACCAACATTTTTAAGCAGTTTTCTCGCGAATTATCATTTGAAATAAGTTCCTTGGATTCTTAATTTGAGAGTAAGAATTCTGCTTCTGATGTTCATTTAATTTTTGTCCAATTTACCCTACATCTGTTGACTAATATTAAAGTATTCAGGAAATGACCGAGAGACTTCGATTTTCAATCGGCAGTGCTCGTACTTTCCGAGATTCTGGCCAGTACACTCTGGCACTCGGTCATTACGTGGCCGTCCTCGGAAGTATATCGCCAGAAAGAAGATCAACATTCGAAGCAGAGTTCTTGGAATGTATGGAGAACGCATCCGCGTAAGTGTTCTTTGTTGACTGGAGTTTTCTTTATTTTTGCAGTTTAGGACGGCACTAACCGAAAATATCAGAGTTCTGTCGAAGTTGGCTCAACCAGCTGCTCTGATATTTCCGAGCAATATCGAGGTCATCATGGTTCTCAACAATACCCTATATCACAATAGTGAGTTCATAAGCCGTTTCTTTACATGTTGTATTCCTATTTGTCTTTTCATTTTTAATTATAGATTTTCTGCATGAAGCTAAGCAACTCATGCTAACAGTTTCGAGAGGCAATCCATTTTCGGACGTCTGCAGAGGATATGCAAGGATTTCGTTGGCGAATATCAGTTCTACGGTGTTCCATAGCTGGCACATTAGGATGATCAATGATTTGGTTAGTTTATTTTCTATTTTTCTTTTCATATTTTTTCTTATAGAATAGAAATTCATTGTATGAAAAAGCCATCATGGCGAAAGTTAGCAAGAATGATTTCGTGCTGGAAGTTGGTAGTGGCACAGGCCTGCTCTCAGTTTTTGCAAGCAGGTTGGTTACAATTGATAAGTAGTTAAATTTACTTTATTGTAGATTGGCCACTAAAGTTGTCGGTGTAGAAGAATCGAAGACTCTATTTGATATTTCGAAGAAAGTTCTGGCGGCGAACAATTCAAAAGCAGAAATACTGAATTGTCACTCAAACGAATATATAGGAAACCAATTGAATCCTGACGATGATCATCAGCCGGTTAGTTGTTTCTGAGATTGTACTTTGTTCAATTTCAACGTGTGTTTTCAGTTCAACGTTGTTATCAGTGAAATAATGGACTGTTGCGGATTCGGAGAAGGGATCTTATCTACAATGAAAGACATTCACCAGAGGCTGGCAGCACATAGTGCTGTATTCATTCCGTCTAAGGTTAGTGTGCTGCTGTGTCATATATTATGGTTTCCTTTTTAGCTCTCTGTGTACGCCACCATTGTTGGTTCGAAATCGATATTCAACCTTCATAGATGCAACAATGTTTTATCAGAATATCACAACAGTGCATCCAGTAGGTATTATATTACTCGTAGGTCATTATTTACACCGTTTTAGAGGATCATCCATACTGGTGCGCTGATCTGTCTGAGTTTCCCGATATTGAATTGCTCAGCGATCCCATACAGCTGATTTCTGTAGATCTTAGCAGTGCCGATGACGTTGCGATGTAAGTTTCTCAAATAAAAATTCAAATAGCTCATTATTTTCTTTCTGAGCAATACTTCTCAATGATTGTTTACAGGGAACGAATCAATGTGTCAATACCGATGAAAATCTGCAGAACGAGCACCGCTCATTGCATTGTTGTTCATTTCAGGTAACCTCTTGGTAATATCATAAGTTTAATTTTGTTTCAGTGCTGTGCTAGCAGATGGAATTATCTTAGAGAGCAACATACCGGGATCGAGTTGGGATCATGGAATATTTCCCTTCCCCGAAGAACTGAACGTTTTCGAAGGTAGAACAATCAGTGTTGATTATAGCCTGATTGATTCTAAGCTGAATATATCTTGTAGGGAAGTCACTGAGGTATGTATTTTTCATTAAGTATGTGCAATAGGTTGTAACACTGATCCAGTAACTTTTCTATTTAGTTGCATAGACTAAGAATAGCAAGCCAACAAGTGTGGATTCAAAACATGGATGCTGTAGCTGTCCAGCGACATTGGATCGACTGTGATGGTGTTGTCGACTGGAGACCGTGGCGCCCTCGTTGTGTGTATAAAATGCAATCGATTCCTATTGATTCCGAAATATTTTCGAAACACAGGTATTTTTTTCATAGTAGAGCAGTATTATCACAGTATCTTATTTAGAGAAGATCCTGACCGTTTCGCACGAGAATTCGGTGTTCGAAACGAGTGGGACTATTTCGTCACATCGAATTGTTCCTCGAAGCTTGATGGTAGGATGAATTTTGTTCTTTTATTAGTTATTTATTCAGGTTGCGATGCCATCATTTGGGATCCGATCAACGCCGATGGAACCTTAAATGAATCTGCTGTCGCTGATGTTCTCAGCATCGTGAATGCTCGATGGAAATCGGAAATCTTCAGGCCTGTTCATTTCCTACCAGGTATATAGCTTTCTTTACGATTTATCGCAGATGCTGATGCATTAAATTTTAATAAATTCATATATTGTTCAGATGGATTTGTTTGTCGTGGAATGTTGGTCCAGTCTTCAAAACTTTCAAAGCTCAGTCGTCCTGAGCCGGACGCTCATTGTGGAGTTGATTTGGCTAGTTCACTGGAAGATTGCCATCTATTCGAATACCGAGAGATCAACTTAGGTAATATTTAATTAATTTTTGTCACTATCTTTCACTTCAGCGTCATTTCCTCTTGAGAGTTTTTCCGAGGAGTTTAACGTAATTGAAGTCGACATAGGCTCGATTATCGATATCGCACCTACTACGCCTGTAGTTTTCGCAACGAATGTAATTGAGGTTGGTGTTTCTCAACATAATATTTTACCGATTTCTGTAGGTTCCCGCCACAAAGAGCGGTGTTGTTGATGGAATGGTTTACTGGTGGGAGTCAAAGCAATTCAGCAACAAACAAATGCTGGTTGCCGCATTTGTCTTCAGGAGGCAAATACATGTGCAAGAAAACGAAACGGTAAGTTCACTGAACAAATCTTGAGCAATTGCTGAATATTCCTTGTTTAGATTAGGATCAGAGTCGACTACTGCAATCACAGTCTGCTCGCTTCATTGGCAGATGATTGATCAATCTTCCGTCTACTATTTCTTTTTATACTGGTCTAGGTACGTGTATTTTTGAATGATGCTCATTTTGTTGTATATGTTTGTTGATTATCAGTATGTATTTGTTTGTTATGTTATTTAATTTTGATAGTAGATTAAACTTTATTTTTCAATGGTGATTAATTTTAAATAGTGGTTAATTATAATATCCCGTAATGTGACAGAGGTTTAGAAAGTTACCAGAATTGCTCAGTTGGTCTGGCAGTTTTCTTTACAATCTTATTAAATACTGATAAGTATTGTTCGAAACTTTAAGTTATTACAACAAGGTGAAAATATTTCTGCTAAAATATATAAATGTAGCAGCGCAGAAGAACCTGACATGGTGGAACAGCATAGTGAATATATGACTAGTTTGATAGTCGTGGTTGTATTTTAGCTAAATAGTACATCCTGCATTAGTTAGCAGTCTCCACTCTGGAGTGAGATGTTATCCATAGCTATTGTCTTCGTAGAGGATGGTGAACTGTTGTGGAAGAGCACAAATATCTGCAATGAATAGCGATTTCGATGGTTTAATTGACGATTGCCATAATTTCATGTTTGTTGCTAGGTGTTTATTGTTGTTTAGGCTAGTATTGATTTTTTTCTTTTACTCACCTTATCAGTTCGGCTAACTTTTATCTTTGCTGCTACTCGGTTCCACGACCGTGCGGCCACTGATTGCGATTGACATCTAAATGATAATAAGATGAAACTCGTTGAGGCCGGATAAGTATGCATTGTTCATATATAGAATATTATACAGAACTGAAATACTGCTTGAGGCAAGGCTTAAATGAGTTATCTTTCCACCAAAGCATAAGTCTTCAGATACTGTTCGCATACAGCAGACCTTGCCTCAAACAGTATTTCCATTCCGTATAATTTTGAATAGCTTAATCATAACAAGGTTAGACTTGGAGGTCTGATATTATTTCAATGAACATTTTAAAAAATCAGACAGCCTAGTCTTATTGTAGGCGGTACTGACACTCACTGGGATTATAGTTTTCAAGGGTAAGGAATTTAGCGGCCGACAGGCGTAGGCCGCAAATATGATAAGTCGTCCCGACCGGAGCAGAACAGTTGTGGAAACGGGCCTGCTCTTGCTCACCATTGATGGCTCTAATTTCTGTATAGCTTACTTATGTAATGAATCAACACATATCCTAACATCAATTGTTTCTGACGGATAAACATCTACGGACAGATTGACCGGACCTAAATTTATGCAGTTACAAAGAAAGAAAAATGTAGACGACATCCGATTCAAAGACTTTAAATCTTTAGATCTGTGCAAGGAATATTAAAAATCGATTCGTTCATGACTTACAAACTGGCCTGGTCTGGCCTGTATTTCTTAACTTGACTCAGGCCAAGCCAGTTTAGGAACACTGCATTCGTTATAACTTATGATACTATAAAACCTCAGTCTATTGAGATTTCGTATCCTCTTGGTCTGTGTAGTATTGTAGCTAACCTTTCACCCATCCTCTTCTCAACAATCCTGAATAACTTAAAGGACTGATCTTGCTAAGACCATATCGATTTCCTTGATCCTTCTTGGCGGCTATACTTATATTACTGAATTGATCGCTAACTAGACGAAGATCCGTCCAACTGAAATAAATGTATGCAGTTACTTTTCGATGTGGGGTCCGCTGAGTCCAATTTCTTACACCGATTCATAGACACGGATGCGCACGACCGGGCTTGTGCCCATTGGCAGTGGTCCAACGCCCAACACTCCAGGCATTGAGAACTAGTTAAAGGCAAATAATGAACTTTCTCCATTAGTGTTTTCTACATCAACGCCTTGAGACTTTTACGGCTAAAACCCGGCCTCACAGATTTTACAAAAAGGGTCCGGGACCGGCCTTGTGTTGCGCATGTCCAATTTCTACTTCTACTCTTTATAACTGGTTCGTTTGTGACTGAGTATGAGTAAAGTAAAATATTTTGCAGTTCGAAAACGTTATTTTGTGTAGTCACAAGTTATATATCAGTTCAAGCTTAAAACATAGTAGATCCCTATGTTTTTCGGAAACCTTGTCATTCTTGTATTCAAATGTTACATAGAATTTAGATAACATCCTATTCTCGCCTAAACTGGTAGATATGCGCATCATAAGTGTTTTCACTTAAAAGGAAATTCACTATAAATCGAGTTTTCATCGGGTTTGGAAGGTTTACTGCACTGCTAGACAAAATTTGACCTTGGTAGTCTTGATCGAAAGTTGACTACGGTAAAATACAGACTAATCTTGAGTTTTATAAAGTCGTCATTTCTTTTATTCTAAAGATTACAGGTGAACTCTAGTTTACATCTTCAGCCTGGGTATCTTCGAAATCTCGGATTTTATTGCTGTTTCTTTGGTAAATTGTAAGATTAGGACTTTTGTTCCATTTAAGAAAACCGAACTCTGTAAATGGTGTGAAATCAGATTCCGCAAGATTGTATCTACTACCTGGGTTTAAGAAAATATCGGTTTAAATACGAAATGCAGGAACTTCGTGAAATGTATGGATCAAATACCATAGCCCTAATATCTTACGGAAATACTTTTATAGAAGTTAGTTAGTTGAAGAAAGATTTAAATAAAGTTCAGTGAAATTGTAATTTTAACTAGTAAGTCTCAAACATGTTAGATTAACTTTAGTCATGCGCACTCATACTGAATTTGAGAAAGAAGCAGTCAATGTTCAGAAGGTTCCAGGCACAATGAAAGGCCGAAACCCTTCGCCGAAACAAGTCTATTATTATTGTGATACGAGTGAACCAGAAAATAAACACCTTTTGATCAAGTACTACAACGGTCAGCTCTATAACAGAAATTCCAGTCAGTTTCGCTTTCCAGTAATCCTGGCTAATGCTAAGACTGTTTAGGGATCAAATATTTACTTTCACAAACTCCATTTATACTCACCCACACTCCTTGTCTCCTTCAAAGTCGCACATCAATGAGAAACAAGATGAACACTCGCAAATAGGAATAGAACCGTTGCTACAGGTACCAGTACTGTAAAATATGGATAATAGTTAGTCCGCATAATTCACTCAAGACACGGGTGCGAATCCGAAATGTCGGCCTTGTCGCGGCCGGTAAATTTTGAAAAACAGGCCGCTCCTTTCCCACTTCTGATTCAAGATAACTTAAGTTAATGTCAACGCTAACGCCCTTTTATCCAGCTGGGCCATTGCAGACGTTTACAGTTTAAGCTTATAATACGGGACCAAAGGATATAGTTCTTTATTCCCAAAGAGCTCAGGTTCAGATAAACATCAGCCTATCCATTTTCAATTACCTCAAGATATCCTGTTGTTTGCACTGTTGGTCACAGTCTCGCGAATCCGCATTAGATCCACAAACGGTATTCAACACTCGCTCCAGTTGCTGATTTCTCGTAGGGAGCCTCTGCTGATCATCAATAATATCATTTCTGTCTACATCCGAGTCCACTGACAGTATTGGTTTTCTAAAACGCGTATTTTGGGGCTAAAAGGGTTAGACAAAACCCGAATTCTTCACACTGGATTGCTCTTATTCTTGATTTCAAGCTATATCAAGCAGTATTCCTTTATAACTTTATGAGTTTTGGTCTCGTAGTTTCCGAGTATTTATAAATCTTATTGGTAGGACATATTTGATCAAAACAAGAAGAAATCACAATCAATGCACTTCAGTTACAAATATCACCATTAAAGGTAGCTAGACATGTGTTTCACGGGATTTCTACAGTGTACATCCTGTTGGGGTCTTACCTCAACTCTGGTGATTCTCCTAGAACCTGTACTAGAGCTCCTCGGACTTCTTCTAGGTCTTGTTTCTCCATATCTTCTAGACTTTTAGCTGACTTATGTAGCTTCTGTGGTTTTTGATTGGCTCGCTCCAAGGTTTTTGCCAACTTTATAGGCTGTTTAAGCGTACCTAAACAGTACAGAAATGATTATTTTAATGACAGTGATATGTTTTTAAATGTATATACTTCAATGACCATTAATAAATAAAATAGAATGTGAATAAAATAATCATTGCAATAATTTTCTTTAGTGTTTGATTGGGTTGGGAATATTAAAGGGCGGCCGCTTCACACGGAGTTTGGTAGTACGTACTAATTCATGATTATATAGTGAGTCATACGTCGGTCTTTCAGACCTCTCATGAGAGGCCCGAGCCCGGTCGGGCTTTGAGCCGGGCCGGGCCGGTGCAGAAGTCTTACTAATGTGTGTGTGTGTGTGTGGGGGGGTTTTGTCTAA
>JAQGAV010000364.1:0-35037 GCA_034691345.1 Phasmarhabditis papillosa
ATATATATATATATATATATATATATATATAATATAGGCGACAAAAAGGTACCTTTCCCATCTCTTGGTCTTTAATTTCGGCGCTAAGATCCTCTACTTGACCAGTAATATAGCAGTTTCTGAGTATTCTATTTCGCATTTCTTTCTTCTCCATTAGTTTCAGATATTGTTTGGCAATCGGCACATAACACAAGTCTGCATTTTCTTCTACCTGAAAATTGAATCTATTAATTTTCAGAAATATGTTACCACTTTAATTTAAAAGTAATAGGAAAATTTATATTTGAAAGTGGCTATTAATTACCACACATGATATTTATTGTTATTGATCTATCTTGGATCTAACGTACTCCCTTCTTTCCCTTTCCGCATTCTTGAACAATTTGGTCGAAACTCTGTAGACAAGCCTCATAGGCACTGCAAGCAACAAAATTCCAATCATCATCTTGTTCTTCTTCTGAGGAACTCCCACGACGCTACAATAAATCAATAAATTAACTAGTTAGTACAATATATAGGACATGTCGGTTTTATGCTATTGCTGCAATTAAAACTCGTGGAGAACGGCAGTAAAAGTTTTCGGTAGCCGCTATGGTAGATGATAATTCCACTTTCGCACTTTTATGATGGATCGCTCATGGAACAGTTGTGTGGGCTGAGAAATGATCACACATTTCCTCACATTTTCAGCCTTCCGTCTTTTTTCTTCGTTTTTTGACGACTATGCCAAACCAAACAGCAAATTTTTTACACATGAACATGGCTCAGATTACCGAAAAACTTTTCAAGGACAGTTTAACATTTAAGGTGGAAATTTAAAAAGATTGCTGTATTATAGCAGGAAGCCAAACATGAATGAATTTAATCCATAAAGAGATTATATAAACTTGAATACATTCGAGTTAAATCTTATAGTTAGTTTCCACATAGGGAAATCTGAATATGAAACAAGAGACTTGAGTATTCTAACCAAACTAATTGTTATTGAAATTTGAGCGTTACGTTTTTCAAGCGGTATGAAAGTAAAATAGTTTATTTTAGACAAATTTGAAACTGGAACCGTATGATTTTGTCCATTTTATTAAACTGACAACCGAATTTTCTATTATGAACAAGTCTAACTGATTAGTATATCTAACGTATACTTAAGACACAAGTTTTTACAATTTTGCTACATATATTTTGAGGATTTCGTCAAGATTTTATTATCATTTACTAAGTTGGCAAAATGGGTAGCTTACTTATTGTTAGCATACTCTCTAAGTATAATTCACAAAATATTAGTATATAGAAGATTCTTATAAATTAAAATAATATTAGTTTAAATTGTTATTTGTACCTTCTTTCCGGCATCAACAATGTGATAAGTAGTAAATAAAGTAAGAATGAGTAGAGTTTTGTGGGATCTCATGGTCGGTTGAGTGTCTCCAACTGACTCTCTCTATCCACAACTCCCCCTTGCATATCCCGCTCTTTCTCATTTCAAGATCACCTCAAACATAACAACAAAGATACCAATAAACAGCTAACTTGTCTATTTAAGTCTTATTATTTAATAGATATTCCCGGTTCTTAACATTATTTCCCGTTTATTATATTTCGAACAGACTAGCACATTCATTTCCGTTTTGTAATGTTTTCTTTTCATGCGACAAGCAATATTGACAACTTGTTGATAAACCGTTTTTATCGAGATTCATATAGGAGCATTAGGAAATGAAGTTTACGATAAAGAAGTTTAAAAAATCATAAGCCGGTTTATTGACAGGGGATAAGAAAATGACTACATTTAGATTATTATAATAAAATGATAAGCATAATTACTAGATTGGTATAGAAATATTTGTCAGATTTGACGAGAAAATACTCAAGTTGTGTTCCTGCAAAGTTGAGAATCACATAGAAGGAGTTATATATGCCGAATAGGGAATGATTGGCTCTGGAAACTTTGTACTCTAATAACATATAATATAGGGGCTGTGGTATGTAGTTACTGGTTGTATTCAAGACTTATTTGACTAAGCTAAATTTGATAATATATAAATACATAAACTAAAAATACGTTAGAATCAAGTAACAAAAAAGAAATGTGATAGATAGGAAACATATTAACAAAATGGAATGTTAAACATTTGGTATATCTGCATCCATGGTAAACTCTAGCAAGAGTCCGTCAGTAGCCATTCTACCACCATCATATGGATTCATCTCGAAGTTATCAATATCCTCAACTCGCAAGTCGGCTAGCTGAAAGCGAATATTTTAGAGTAAAAATGAGAATAACAGTTTTAAATGGTTAAATATAGATTTTATTTAACACTAGTTATAACTGCATGACACTTAGTATTGTTTTTATTATCTTAGACTAACTTACAGCTGACTCTGAAATATTGCTGACCACAGCTCGAGCCAGATCATCAGGGTCGTCCATTGTGTTGATTTGTCTCCAAAGCTGAAAAAAAAAAGAAAATGAAAAGTATATCTGAGTTTTCTCACTTCGCCATTTTTATCTTCTTCCGTTATTTGGTAGAGGGGCAAATTACTGTAGTTACTGCCATTTTCGGAAGCAACTGAGTTATTCCTAGTAGTGTTCTTGTCAGAAGATGAAAAACCGGAATCCGTACTTTCCCTGCGTTCTTCCTTTCTAAGATTATTTTTGTCTTCTTCGAGCATTTTCATAAATCCCGCATAAAGATCGTCTTCATCTATGGCTTTTCTCGCTGTTCCCTGCTGCTGGCTTTCTGACTGCATCTCCTTATGTGGCCCAATATCAACAGGTTCACTTAGATGAGATATAGTATTAGCTTCCGGTGCAAAAAGCAGGCGCTCACATGAGGGTTCGTTTTGTTCTATCGGCACAGCTACTTCCATATAGTTTTCCGGAATAGAATAGCTGTTTTGCTTAATTCCCTTACTTTCTGTTAGGTCTAACTCAGTATTTGTAGGACCATAAACAGGTAAAAGCGGATTACGCTTCATTTTGTTTGGCGGTTCACAGGCAAAAGCATCGTGTACTTTGAAGTATAGATATTCGGTTGTTGCCATTTCCTCAACAGGTCTTTTGCGGTTGAATTGTGTAGCATCCCTTTTGGATATTGTTGCTTGAGAAAGAAATGCTGCTAACATCCCTGTAGACCATCCTTTTGGAGGCGTACAGGTACCAATCTTTCTACCGGGCATTGACATTGTAGGATATTGAGGCTGCAGATACGGGCTCGGAAAAATAGGTTCAGATATTGGATCACTCTGGAAAAGTTCGAATTAGCTATAAATTATATATTAAACACTAGTTATACTCTATTATATTCAGTAAGTGAAAACAAGATATATATGATAGCGGATAGAAAATATTTTAGAGAGAACATTAATTATGACTAATCAAACTGCTGATGTTCAACTTCTCACGTAAACTATAATATAACTGTTTCAAACTAAATTGTTCACATACTAAAAAACATAATAAAAAAACTAATATTTGAAATATTTAAACTAAAAAGCTTTTAATTTGAAAAAATTAGTCTGACGAGGTATGCCTTCAATATGGCTGGCTGATCAATTAATAAAGAGTGATAGATAAATGAGTTCATCTCCGGATCTATCATTTATATACATTATGAAGAAATTAATTAATATATGCTGACTTTTTCAAATAATGAAAGAGTTATGTGATGTTTGTTCCCAGAAGACCTCTATTTGTAGTGACATCTTATCAGATGACAATATTTTTGTACAAGAACAAGGTCATTAGAGCACTGCTCTTATCCTCTTCTTATAGTTAACACCAACATACCTGTTCTGGGAAGTTTAGATAGTTTTGATTACTATTTTCCATCGTGGGTAGTCCCGGATAATAGTTGTAATTAGTTGTAGAAACACAGTTGGTCATGCTTTGCACCTCCTGTAATATAATGCTATGTAAGTTCAACTAACAATAAGTATGTTCAGCCAAGGCTGGGAAAAGGCCGGCCCCGCTTTCCCAAAAAGTCGGCCCCGGCCTTAGTCCATTTATTATTTTTTAGCGGATACTCTTCAAAAAAGTTATTTTTCAGTGCTTTTTGTGGCATCCACAATAAATAATGCAGCAAGCTTTATCTATTGATGTTTTTGGATACAATTATCAAAAATTCACCTAAATCAGTCGATTTTTTAATAAAAATTATCCCTGCGCGGGCGACTTTTTGAACTTTCGGCCCTGTGTGGACTGCTCAAATTTCGGTTCCCGTTCGGGCCGACTTCCCAAATTTTCGGCCCCGGCCCGTGAAATTCCCCTCCCTGTGTTCAGCATGGCTGTATTTTCTAGCACAATACAGTAAGACTTTTCTACATTCCTACACCCACGCTTGTTTTTGAAAGCTACAGTATTCTTACTTTGGAGACCATAGTGGGCTTTAATCTCTGACCAAAAATGTAAACAACTAAAATACTGAAATAGCTAAATGGTGGTTGACCGCAGTTCTTTTTAGTTAACTCACAGCAATTCGCATCTTTTCTGATAGTTGAATTAGAGTCTGACATTCGTCCATCGAAGGTACCGGAAACTCCCCATTAGATGGTATTTGTAGCTGTCTCAAACAACTGGACACAAAGTCAAACTGAGAATTATATAAATATTAGTTTGTAGTTGTTGTGCATATTATGTTAGCTTATTATGTTTAAGCGTATAATAACGTTAGCTTACTACAATCTAATCTAGTCAACAAACATTATGCCTCACCTCTGGAAAATGCCATAAATTTTGAAATACTAAATATAGGAACTGTTTATATTTCCTGACTGTTATTTTATATATAGAAAGCAAGGAGGAAATGTCGAATGGTGTCTGTTGGAAGTTTATATCACTTAACTGAAAACATGAGAATATACTAGGTAAAGGTTGAAGAGGGTTTTAAATTATATAAAATATAATTGCTGATTTTACAATCAAAATCGGGAATATTTTACAAATAACTTACACTCTCTGTCAGCATTGAAATATCATATGGGTTAGCAACAACCATCCTGGAAGAATGATCAAAAATATAGACAAATACTTTAGTTAATGAAGCTGCTAAGAAACTTACGAGGAGAGTCGTTTACCAAAATATTCGTTATGTTTCACTTCACCAACATATTCAACGTCCTAAATTAACCAAATTGTGATTTAAGTTTAGTTTTTGAACCTGATCGTTTAGACTTCTCTTCGCTCGCTGTCTCTTAGAAGTGAATGACTTGGCTCTAGGACGACCATCTTGCAACTGAACTACTTGTTTCTGCATCTCAATGTGAGGTCCAAGTACCTATTCTCAGTTAGATTACAGCGAATACAAATGGATGAATACTGTATTTGCATTGAAAATGCCACACAACTTTACACGATCGTCAACAAGAACATTCTCACGATAATATCATCACAAGCAGTTATTTTTACGGGGTAGTAGTAAATGTCAAAAAGAAAACATTTTTGTAGAATATATATAAACATATATATATATATATATATCATTTTTCAAATACAGTATACCTTCTTTTGCTAACCTCTAACTTTGTCCAGAGGTGAAAATTTAGCATGCTGGCTCTGGCCGGTCCGTTTGGGCCTCAAATTTGAAAAATGGGCCCGGTCGTGCCCGCCCGATTGCAAAATAATAAGAACTTATATATAAGAGATCGCTGCCGATTGGGCCGGATTGTGAACATGTTTGCCCGGCCAGGTTGGGACAGTAGCCCACTAATTTTGAAAAGGATCCGGCATTTCCCACCGCTGAGTTTGTCAACTAGAGCAATAAAGGAGTGTTAAAGAAAACACGAAATCTATCACGAAATTAAAACTTCACTAACTTATTAGGATTTTTATAATTGATAATTAACTAACTGTTCTATACGCTTCATGACTACTTCGCTTCTTTTGTATAGTTAGGGGTTTGTATATAATCGAGCCCATTCCTTGAGATAGTTGCATTAGTGATGTCAGAGGTGTCTCGCAGCTGAGAAAGTGGAAACTTTTAGCTCTTTGCTAAAAAGATAAACCGTAAATATAGAGTATTAACTTTATTAGTTGGTATACTAAAATATTCCAAAGTAGTCATCTCTTCAGCTTACTCTTATCTCATGCTGTTCCATTTCCTGTCGAGAAATATGGGAAGGAGTGAGAAAAGATAACTTTTTCGAGCAGGGTGGTATATCCATTCAACCAAATACAGAAACTGAAACATTATATATAAGTGTGGTATGTTGTATCTGGAAGTTATATGAGAGATCCAGTATTGTTTGAGTAACCAAATTAAGACACCGAAATTAGTTTATTGTGTGATCAACCTCATTACAAGTTGTCAACTTAATTTAATTTCAAATTTTTCAGTAAGATTCGCATAGAAATTTGATGAAACAGTTGAATAGAATGTGAAAATCACAAAGTGCATCTTTTTTGATATGTCGTTGTTGCGATTTTGTCGGTTGGCCGCACCGCGGTGCCGTTCGTCTTTTTCAGCACGGCGCAGTTGGTGCGAAAAGTTAGCAAAAACCGTCAGCTTCGCCGCCGTCTACGAAGAAATCAGGAACAAAGGTTGTGCCGGTAACTTAAAATTAGTACTGCCACTTGGGGAAAAAGTTGTTATAGATCTTATTGTTAGGCTGGAGAAATTAAAAGAAGAATATAGTTGGAAGTTAGTCCATAGCCAAAAAGGTGTTGATGTTCACTGCGAGACGAACTACAACAAAAGACTAAGCTGGACATTTTCTAAGCTTAAAATATATATACTTTAATAGAAATGTCCAAAAGAATTGTTTTCTATAGGCAAGATGATATCAAAACTGGTGTATTCGAATTCTATCACCATCTTTTTCACATATGTATAACATTTTCAATACAACAAAACTAGATGATTCAATTCTGGAAACCTTTGCTCTCTTTCTATTTTTCACTTGAATGCCGTATTTGAATGAAATGGCAACATTGAGGCAATATCCTAATTTCGTAGATGTAAACAGTTCTAGGCACAAATTATTTATGTTTGGCCAACAAAGCGAAAAAATTCTGTTTCGAAGAGCAGTTAATCGGAAACTTGCTTGTAATCATTGCGATGAGCGCTTGATATTTCTGTTTTATAACTTCACTTGGCAATCGCAACACGGGACTTTGGTTGCAAAACGCGCAAACAAGAACTTCCAAAAGTTGGTAAAAAAAAGTAAATAAAACCTAAGTTGCCAGTCGTAAACAGGGAATGGCATTTTGCCGTAACGACAAATCATCTGATGACAATGATATTTGAATTACGCCTGACAGAAATGGCAACACTATCGCCACTTTTTGCCCCCCGACGGTGCCAAAACCACCGGGGTGCGGCATTATAGTATGAACGAATCTGAGGCCCACGAAGTACAAATAATTTATCATACTGATTTTATCTATCACAGGAAATCCAAAACAAAAAAATCCATAAAAAAGTTAGAACCCGCCATTAGATACAATAGTTTGCCAAAAAAGAAACACTGTTGATAAATGCAATAGCAAGCATTGTCCTCGTGTAGATCGACTTTTATTCCAATTCTTCTATAATGGTGCTCATATAAGCTTTCTTCTGTGATTGAACTACGGAACTGTTTTTATAGTAAGGATGCCGTCGCGGGAGTTGTTTAAGTATAGATAAAGTTGTTAGTATTGGCCTTATAAATCGTTACTTTGTGTTGAATTCTCAGCTTTTTCATAGCAACGCATGTGAGAATATATGACAAGGTAAACTAATTCCTATAACTCTTGCGTGTTTGTTCCGGTTCAGATGATAATCTCACTATTTACTCAAGAATAATTGAGAGAAATACTAATAAATGGCAACATCGTAGAACATTCAAATCGAAGGAAAATAGAAAATTAGCCAAATTGGCCGCGATATCCGAAATTACAGGAGTTTTTGTTGTGTTACGCTCCGGTACAAAAATGAATGCTAGTTATGATTCCTTTTTATCTGTTGTATGGTGTTCAGTGAAAATAGTCTAATGGTAACGGAGACATATGCCAAAAAAGTAATTATATCTTTCTGGTTATTACAAGCACCAGGCAACATTTCAATGGGGTCTCGGAATTAAATCATTCCAATAAAAAGTTCACAGAGCGTCGTCTATGCTCATTGTTCTGGCGCCTATGCATTACAATGTTACTAGGTAAGATTCACAAAGTAGAAATACAACGAAACAAAAACTTTATTAATGCGAAAAGTATGCATTCATTTACCATTCTGAACCGCATAGAATTTCTCTTATCTATAACTTGAATATAATTGATTGACATATGGTTAACAATAAGTCTAGAATTAATTGTAAACAATAATTAATAACCAAATCAGCAACTGAGATCAGATAAAGATGTAGATCAGACATTCTGAGGTGAATAGCTAGGAACCTGAGGGATATTTGACTTTGTTGATTGACCAACCTGAAAAAAGTAAATTATTAAAACTAGTCAGACTAATTATGGGAGTCTGAGAAAAAAGAAATACTATATTTGAACAATATTTTACGGAAAGTCTGAAACATACCAATCTCCTTAGAACTTCGTCATATTTGGATGTTGGAATTGGATCATCAGGATGAAATGCGAGTTTTGTCAGATCCTATAAATGTTTGTCTTGTTTATAACTATTATTTATTCAGTATACCTCAATCATGTTTTTAATTTCTTGGTCGCTGTAAGGCGAATTGTCAAGATCCATCTGAGCTAGCTTGTTTACCAGTTCGTTAGCGCTCATGGCGACTTGCCTAATACAGGTCCACAAAGCTCGAAAGCTTACGGTAAGCTATAAACATGCGAAATTGTTTTTAAAACTTAAAAAACAGTATATTTTAAAGGAATTTGAATATATCAATATGGTGCGAAAACATATATAAAAAAGGAAAAATAGTTTGTTCCCCAATATTTATAAAATCTTACATTTATAGAGTTTCTTTGAAAATATAAAGAAAAACTGTAATCACATATCATAGATATGAAATGGAAAGCGTGAAATGATTATGAAAAGTAGCGCAAATCGATTCGAAGCGGGCAGGTACAATTAGTATGTTTCAATACTCAACTAATACATATGTGACTACTAAAGTAAATAGCATTCTACACAAAGACTATATGTTAACCAAAACATTCTCTTTAAATAAATATCTAAAATTAGTGAAATACTACAAAACGTTGTCAATTTATATTTGAGGTGGTAATTTTCCCTAGAGTCATGCGTTGATTCACACAAATATCTGGCACATGACAACGGTGTCATGATTCCGTACAAATTCCATACCTGCTATACTTCTAGAGTCTAATCTTTGGTCTACTTTAATTGGTAGACAGGTCTGTTCCCTTGTCACGGGGTTTTTGCTGTCGTTCAACTAGAGAACGGCAGTTTCGTTTTTATCAAAAAGCTGAAAAAGAAATGCTGTTTCCTGAGTTGTTCTATCATTTTCAAACAATATAGAAAAGAAAAGCATTGTAATAATAGAAACACTATTAAGTTTGAATTTAAGCAACAATTTATTAGGTTTGGTATCTTCGCGAGAGAAGGTAGTGAGTGAATTTTAGCTCTATGTCAACTGGCATTCCAATGAATAATAGGTAAACTTAACTTAATACTCTTAAAATGTCAATCACAGAAAGAAAAATAAGTGTGTTATATTTATATAGGTAATATTATCACAGTAGGGTATATATACATAATAGTTGGTTCAATTGCATCCCGCGTTTCTCACCGTAGCACAGCAACCATTATAGGACTCTGCCAGTGAGGCTATCATATTCGTACATGCAGTCTGAGAATATAAAGTGTAACAAAGTAGATATTATGACAAAAACAATCAAAATAACACTAATTATTAGTTAATTACCTGTTTAGACTGATTGTTTAGCTGAATTGCTGAATTCAGGTATATGTTTACATAGTCGGAACACCAATAGGGATCCTCAAGTTGACAAGGGTCTAAATCCAGTCTTTTTATAAGTTTATAAACCATTTTCTAAAACATTTCTGGACGTTTTTCATCTGAATATGAATTTATCAATTCTTGTTTAGTTTTGTTTAGGGGTCGGGAATTAGCGGGCCGTCATATTTTACAATAATGCGAACTTATTTATAAGTCATTGAGGCAGAGGAGCAGTGGAAACTCGGAAAATTTTGAAAACAGGCCGCCATTTGCCACATCTGGTTTTGTTTAAGTATAAAATAATATCTAGGAGACGGATTTAGGTTTTCACTGTTAAAATTATTTGAAAATCTCTTATGAAATATGAGTATAAGATAGCACATAAAGCACATGTATTAACAATATTCTACTTTGTGCTATTTGTGATATTAGCTCATTCTTTGAGCAAAGAAAATTAGTTAAAATAGAAAATTACAATAAAATGTTTATTGTCAGTGAAAGTTTATACAGAATAGTGAAAGACGAGAAAGTTAGAACTATCCCCTACCAGAACCGTCGTTCATTCTCCTAGTTGTAGGGTCATATAATAAGGGATTCACATTTGAAAAAGAACCATCATTTAAGTTATTAGAGGTTACGGGGTTAAATGTATTACCATTGAAGCTTGTTGTAGTCCTGTAAACAATATATTGTTTTAAGCATTCCATAAAGATATTTTGAATAAATACAAATCTGTATAAACTCACCTATATGGATAATACATTTTAGAACTAGCATCATATTGGTATATTTGACCATTCTGTTGAGTTGTGGGTTGGTCTCTGAGAACTGGTTGCGGCCTTTGAGTTGGATCTCTCAGTACAGTTTGCTTTAAATCGGATTGGCTCTGATATATTCCTTGGTTTTGTTGGGTGGCATCTCTCTGAACTCCAAAATTGTTAATTGGAGATTGTGTTGTTGCAGAGGGATTAGCCGCGTAATAGATTCCCGCAGGGTCTCTCTGTAGATATACATTATTATTATTATTATTGACAGGTGACATCGTAGAAGATGAAACATAACTGGTGGGCTGATAGAACTGCTGGTTAGCATTTGTAGATGAGCCTGGAATATTGAAATACTTTCTCACGTAAGGGGGGCCATGAGTTCATGCACTTTTTTCTATAGTTTGAAGGTTCATAACGCTAACTTGTTTTATTTGTATAGTCGACGGTATGAATCGTTTGCAGAGGTGTACTGTAGAATTTAATAGGAGCGCGGAAATCGAAAAAAATGTACAACCATCCGATATAATTGTGCGCTCGTCTTATAAAAAATAGACCTTTAAACTACATGAGATTTGTCCGTAGACTATAGATAGCAATGAGTTGGGTATATGGGCTGTTTTCAGCTGCTATTCGGTTCATGCTGGGTGTAAGTCATGGATATATCGAATGTTTTAATTATATTTATTAACAAATAGTTATAGGTATGTGGTGCTATCACAATAAGTGCATATTAAATACATTCCCGAGTTGATACAATTGGTTAGAGTCAAGGATGTTAACCGCTATAACCTGATGAATAGCCGTATCCGTAGATATTGTTCGTGTAAACTTGTCCGGCAGTTGGGTTAGGATTTTGTTGATAGTCCTAAAAATAAACAAGTAGAAAAGCATACTCAGCTATATTTTGAGAAGATTAAATAACAAAACTAGATGTATACTTACCCTTTGAATTTGCTGGTAGTTTATCTGGTTTTGCTGATCGTTCGAGAGAATTGGTGAATTTCCGTTGATATTCATCTGATTCGGGTTCTGCTGTCCAGGCACCGCTAAAATATGTAAGTCATAACCCTACAACAGTTTCACTGTTAGAATTTCGAAAACAGTCTCTGACTTGGTTTAAAAGATTTTGGATAGGCTGATGAGAGTTGAGTATGTAAAGTTGTAAATCCTACTTCCAGTGGTGGCGTCATATTGTAGAGCAGCGGACGCGTAGTTTCTAGAGTATTCTTCGGCAGCGGGCCCACTCAAATACTTATAGTTGGGGTTTACAACTAGGGGAATATTGCCACCGGACTGTGATGATGAGTCGTAGTTATAGCCGTAGATGTTGTTGGTTGGTTGATACCCTTGCGTTTGTCTAAAATTTGTAAATTCAACTACAGTTTCTAACAACATGATTCCATTATTTCAGTGAAACTTACTAAACTTATTTCCTGAAAAATAAAAAAAGTCTAATCGAACATTTATCTTCAGATAAAATATATAACACACTCACAGCATACAACAAGTATATTAGTTGTGCTTTGTACAAGAGAGTGAGGCTAAGAAGTATAATTAGGTAACTGAGAATATCGATATTCGTGAATAAATCATCGATGAATAATCAAATTATACATGCCTTTTGGCTCGTTCGGCCGATCGCTTGAAGCGATAGTATCCCTGTCTCTGATTTTGATTATAGTTCTGCTGGTATCCAGTTGGTTGAGGATTGTAATACTGAAACGATTCACTTTACTAACATGGTACTTCTTTTCTATGTTTAGGTGGAGAGGTAGCTCGAGGTAGACTTTTCAATTGGCCCTTTAACCGAGAATGTAGCCTGTGTAGTTAACGTGCTTTGAGGATGAGGTTCCTTTCCAAAAGCCCAATCTTAGTCACTTCAATAAGTTATTTTTCCTTCAGGAACCTGCCACCGCTGCACGTTAAGTACAAAAGGCGCTTTAGTATATGTGTTGTATATAACACCGGTTGTGAGGGTTATTTATTTGCTATATTATACTTCCAACTCACCATTGGCTGATTTGTACCATATGGAAGCTGTTGCTGGGGATTGTAATATGCCTGGTTCTGTTGAGCTTGGTAGTTCTGTGGTTGATACTGGTTGTTGTTCTGGCCGTTCTGATTCTGGGTTGGATTAAAGAACTTTGTAGCACTGTTATAGGCAGATGAAAACATTGAGGAGTTGTTATTGTTGTTTGAGTTCCATGGAGAATGTGTTGATGTCTGAGCTGAAATAGAAAATGCTTATTTTAAATCAATAAATACAATTTAATAACTCATTACAAACATTTAGCGAAATTCTTATGCACTTACGTTGATACTGGTAGTTGTTCTGGGCATATCCATTTTGGTTTCTGCAATCATAGGTTAGTTTACAGTTGTCATATATTTTTATAATTAGGTCTGTGGTAACTATTTGATGAAAAGACGAATAGGTACAATGATTAAGAGATTTACAATAAATTGTCATGTAAAGTAATACGGGAACTATATGTCGTTCCTATTAAACCTTGTTAGCTATCCGCTTACCTAGCGTCATACATGATACCGTTTCCTTGAATTCCTTGGTTTTGGTACTGCTGGTTGTTCTGGTACTGTCCGTTTTGCCCACTAACTCCACTTGGGTTCATTGTAGTTGAATATACAAAAGGAGCTCCAGTATAGGGTTGTAGGGGTGGTGGAGTGGCCGTGTTCTTGCTGCAAACAGCTTCATCACAGATTTGTGGATTAAAAGGCATGGGTGGGCTGGACTATCAAATGACCGCGGTCATACACATTTGGTAGATTGAATTCGTCTTAGCCACATGTTTTAATTTTCTATTTTCTTCCCACATAAAAGTTGTGCGATAATCATTTGTAATAGTCTTATTTTAAATATTTTCAGATTTGGTAGTTTATGGAGAATTATACCAAAGATAGCGAACGGTGTCTATTATAAAGTGTTCTTTTATCTTTTAGTACAGGTGTAATGGCTAACAACCTTTCATGTATTACTCATCTGGGATAACTATCGTTTCTATTTACTTACTTATATCCAAAGTTGTTACCCTGTCCAAGTGGATTCTGAGTGCTTGAGTCATACATTCTATTTTGTTGCTGATATTGATTGTTCTGTTGGTACTGTTGCTTATTTAATCCTCCGGCATTCTGATTCTGATATTGATTGTTCTGTTGGTATTGTTGGTTATTAAATCCTCCGGCATTCTGATTCTGATATTGGTTGTTCATTGGTTGATATTGGGGTGAATTGAATCCTTGTTGTTGCTTTTGTCCATTGAAGTTGTTATTCGGTTGATTGTATCCTTGAGGCTGGTTCCATTGGTTTGGTTGGTTCATCGGAGCATTGTATAGTATGGGATTTGCTTGTTGCTAAAAGTACTGTGTAAATTTGATCTATGTCAATTTATGTAAATAGAATGTTCCGAGTGGTATTAAGATTTTGCAGGATAATAGTCACTAAAAGAAGCTTACATTGAAGTTTCCAAAGTTGCCGTTCATTTGATTGTTGTCTCCTTGGCACATATATTCGATATTGCATATCTAAGTTAAATGAAAACTGTCTACTATATTTCTGGGAAGCCTTCGAACCTGCATTTGTCGTGAAGTGTCAGGCTGTCTGGTAACTTGCCCATTCTGTAGTTGCACTGGATTCACCAAGAACTGTAATTCCCGGGTTTTCAGATATAAATTATGTTTCTACTCCTTCTATCTTTTTTTAGTCTGAACATAATGAAATGTTTATTAACTTTTCAATTGAATTGTAAAATGTTTACTTTGCAGTTACCTTCGACTTTCAGTTTTTTTCGCGCTGTGTGGTCTTCACTTGAAGGGCGGCGATGATATTTACTCTGTGCGTCCCCATGGCAGAAATCTAACTTTGTTTATCATTTACACTTTCCAATATACAATCGGGACAAAGTCACTCAAAGTTTACTTATAACTGAGTAGTCGTTTCCCATCCAAGTAGAATTGTTAGACCACCTTGTTGACTCTATGATTTTGATGGAGAGGGGGTAAATCCCATCTTTCAACAGTTTTAGCAAACCTAACTTAAATCAATAGTATAAATCAGCACTTGTTTTTTAAAGAAAAGTTGACTCACGCTCCACAAAGCACAATCCGAGAGGTTCTTCTGACTGGGGTTTCTACCAACCAAAGGTCTGCTGAACTGTGCTCTAACCACATTGTTTCTGAAATGCATTGCATAGCTTTATCAGATAGGTTATGTCATTTTTCTTAGTAAGATGTAATTTATGGTTTGTTTTTTAACCTAACGTACTGATAGCTCGATGAAGCAGTGGTTACCGAGTTTGGAGAATCAGCCTTAGGGCTGTTCATACCAACCATAGTAGAATCAATCTAAAATGATATATATATACATTTCTTCAAGTACATAATTAACTTACAACTTGCACTTGGTATCCGTTCAACTGCACAAGAATAACATCGAGTCCATCGTTCTGAAAGTGTGTGAGTTATATATTATAAAGTAATTATATTATAAATATATTATAATTATTATAAAGTTATTAGTTATATAGTCAAGGATGCATTTATCAAGAAAATAGTATTTCCTAGAAGAATTGAACTAGCAGACAGACAATTTTCTAAATACATCAGGCAGTCTTACCAAATTATTTCCAAAAGCAACTCCTGAAGCGGAGTTAGATGGGAAATTAGTGTAGCTGAAGTTAAAAGTAACGACTCCATTAGCAACATTCCAATTGAGGTTGTAACCAGATGGATCCGAATAAGAACATTGTGAAGAAGATTGCTGCTGACTTTGTACTAGGCAGCACACTAAATTATACTCATTACCCAAGATAAAGCCAAGTATTTTGGCATCTTGATTACTATAAAGGGTTAATAGTGGTTGACCGGCTTTCTGAGACTATATACAACATTTTCTTACAGTTATGGTAGTTATATTACATTTACTTGTAAGTACTCACGTGCAAGTAATAGAATACAGAGTTGCATTGTGATTGTCGAACTGTTTGAGTACCTGAGTTGACTGCTTTTATACTGTTACCGAGAGCCCTTGGAGTGGCGAGCCGGTTGGCAATGTTTGAAGTTGAAAGGGCGGGGCAACAGGGCATTTTGGAAAAATCCAAATATCCGAAGGCAAAGTTATATAATTCTAACACACAGAGAAGTACAAACAAACGAAGTTTATCTGGAGAGTACCTAGCATTCTGTACAAAAACTAAGAGTTTACCAAGCCGGCGAGGGTTCTCTTAACTTTTGTAGTTTATATGCTGAGAACTCAATACTGACATTCTTCAGGAATTAGCAAGCTTGCCCAGAATCCAGACCATTCTTACATTCAATTTCCGAGTTTTGAATTTTTTCTGAAGATGCCCAGCCTGGGTAGTCCGAATTAGCCATTGTTTTCGAAGACCAATAATTGGTCCATATTTAGCATTCTGATAGTTTTCATAAGTAAAATTGTTATAGATAGTTTATTAAAACATAGATACTTAAATAACACAAATATATTTAAAGCTATGGGAATTGTGTAATAAAATGCCATTATTAATACTGATTATTATGCCTGTGATATCATTTAATACATTTTCATGTACTTATTGTTAGAATCTAGTTGCTGCTGATTCATCAGCTGAGTAGACTCTTAGCATATCCGTGGAAGAAACTTCAAATACCTTCTGGTTGCTTGCTAGCGAGTTCTCGTCTTGTTCGGGGCTTCTTCCAAACAGTTTAGCTATTGTTCGGCGTATCTTTGAATTCATACATATCATGATAATTGGACTTATTGAGGCATTGATAATGAGAGCGTAGTCGAGAAGTAGCGAAATTATATAAATTCCCCAGTCGGGAGTCAAATCCGGAAGAAACGTAAAACATAGAGTCTCTATTTCGAATGAACTGCACATCAAAATAGCCTGAAACAATGTGAGTTAGTTACTTTTAATAATATATTGTTAAACTATATTTGTAACCTCTAATCTGTAAACCGATGTTTCAAGATATCACAAATATGTATTCGTTGCATTATAATTTACTTTGTAAATTATGACAAATTCTTTAATCACGTGAGTAAATAGAGGAGTTTCACGCATTTCGCAGTAAGTAGAATTGGTGTATTTTCTGTCTGTCCCCAGTTAGAGAAGGAAAACTAACAAATGTAGCAAGTGTAAACACTAATGGAATGTTTATTTGTATTTATATTATTGCTCTAGATGTAATAGTTTCATTTTGTGATATATTTTGGTACCTGTAGAATCAGTTTGAGTTCTGAAGAATGAGAAGCTGTTTTCGATTTAGTTGAACGAATATAGATGATTACACTCAAGTAAAGTAGCATCATAATGGCGGGTCCTTAAATATTACATTTCTTTAAAAATAGACAAAAAATTGTTAATACAATAGTTTAGCGGTCATAAAGCATTAGTGTTATAAATTTAATGTTTGAGCTTTGGTTGAGGTTGAGCAAAGCTGGAGCATTGAGGTACATGGTTAGAATTTTTATTTTAGATATGTTTTTAGCTTTATTAATCTGGATCAAACTGACCAATATATCCTAGATGCGTCGTAATGCCCATAAATACTTTTTGTTCTGTAGTTTCCATTGGATTCGGACATCTATATGTGTAGTAAAAGACATTGTGTAAAAATACCTAAATATAATCTTATTTATACAAATGTATTACCTAATTTCACCTTTGGACATCCTATAGCTGTGGTGAAGGCGACCCAAAAAATACCAAGTGTCCATGGAATTGCACTGGAATAATAGTGTTTATGAAACAGGAATCTCTATGTTTCAAGTAAAAATTATAGGATTCTATCAAAATTACTACTTTTACAGCCGCAGTTCAACAAACAATGTTTGTTTTACACAACTCAAATGATGGAGGGAAACATTAACGAAAAATGTTATTTTGATAAAGAATTTTGAATGGTAGGTATTTGTATACTTGTTTGCTGTAAATGGCAATATACAGAATTCGTTTTACTAATAATATTTTAATTGGTTTCTAATTGTTCACCTGCTTATATAAAGACGAAAATCCTCGAAAAAGAGCCAATGCAGCCTTCTAGAGAAAACGGCAACAAAACGATTAATAGCAATGAAGAGAGAAATAAAGAACATTGTCATGAAGAACAGAGTGTCCAAACTATAATTAAAACTATTCTATAACAAACTTGCCGCTAAATCTACTTGATTAGTAATTTCAATAAACTACCTTGCTACAGCAATCATAAGTCCACCATCTCCATATAGTGGTTTGCCGGTTAACGACAACGGAATGACCACCATAAATTGACCTGTAATTTGAAATATTTGAGTATTTTATGTTTTGTACAACTTATTTTTACCATCATTAGTTGTTTGTTCAGAGTATTCAAACGAAGTGCTCACCTAGAAAAATACCCAAAGATGCAGCTAGAAGGTGGCATATGAAGAAGTAAAAAGGATATCGGAGATAAAACTAAAATAGAAAAAGTAATATCCACAATATTTTTCTCTCTGATATATTCAGTAAAGTATTAATAATGTTAACTTAATTACCTTTCTATGTTTGTAAAGAGCATATGCTACTAAAAAATTAACTGTGGTTCCTATTATTGACAATATTAAGTATGATATTCCGGCACCGAGTCGTCGTCCCAATGGAGGCACCGTATAGTTTGTTGTCGTATCCATACAATTTCACGGTGAGTTGCGGTTTCTCAGAAAAAGCTAAATATACGATCTATATTTCAGACAAAAAGGATTAGAGCAACTGAGGAACCCGATGTCCGAAGCAGACACGAAAGTGAACATTCAATCGTAAATGAGCTATTTTGCTGATAAATGCCCGAATTTTACAGATAGAATATGAAAACAAGTTGGTACTCTAAATAGTACCGCCGCAACCGCCCACTTGTTCAATTTTGAAGTTACGTCGAATTTCTTGCAACAATATTTTAAAAATAAGTTAACCTTGAATAGAGTGAACATGTTTTGTTTTTTTATTTGAAAAAAAGCTATTATTGAGTATTTCTCGGCTTAACAAAACAAGCTTTTTATTTTCTGCATCCGAACATAGATTGGACAGTAAGTGGCTGTGTTAAAGAACCGGTTACTTCTACTGGGTACCCACCGAATGAACAAATTTAGAAGGAAAATAAAAGAATGACCACCTAGCTAAAAAACGTCATTGCAATGACCTGGGTAAAGTGAATTAAATTGAAAACAATAGCATTTATGTTTTTATTAGTCAAATAATATTTCAAACTTGATAAGAATTGCTCGTATTGTTATAACAAACTGCTCACCATAGGAATCAAATTGGACTTTTAATTAATGAAAACCAGTTATTTTTCATATTTTCTCAATAAATAACAAAAAACACATATATCTTCGGTTTAGATTTGGAGGTGTTTTTCTGCTGGTTTTTGGAATTTCATAAGTTAAATAAATGCTATCCTTTTTGAAAGGCTAACTAGAAACTAAAAGTTTAAATTGATTTGCAATTCATCAGAAATCAATAGTTGACATGGATGGTTTAGCACTTTCGGCGCTTTTTTGATAATTAGTGATTAGTTTTGAATTAAGTCGATTATTGGCAGGTGATAGAAATAAGAAGCGAGATGTCCGGTCAAAAAGCATCCACACTTATCATTTTGCAAAGAAATGCAGCTTGCTTGTTAAATAAGAAATAAGGGGAAACTAGAAACTATCATCTACGGTTAAGGTCAGGAACAGGCATTAAGTGCTGCATGAAGTTTATTGATTTGAGAAAGACTTATTTGTTTTCAATTTAAAATGTTCCTAACCCAACAACTGTAAATGGCCTTTAGGAAGGGTGAAAGGTTAGCAGGGGTTGCACTCACTGCATTTTGATTATCCAATGTGCAATGGAGTCCTGACTCCCTATGGTCCCTTCGTCTCACTTCATCCTCCAAATATCTGTGATCTCGTTTTTCGTAACATATGAATAACAATATTTTTAAAAAATCTCGTTTTTTATACAACGGATAAAAACTTTAGATAAGATTTAGAATTCAGGAACATAAGTGTTTGAAACACCGGCAAAAGTTATTGGGTTGCGGTAACGTTTGTCGGAAGGTCACCGTTGTAGCCGTTTTTGAGACAATTCGACTCTTTTCAATTCCAGCATGAATACTTTGAACAACCTTGGTAAAAACATACAGAGAACCCCACTGTTTTCTATTTTTATTTGGAATTTAAAATTCTTATTTATCAAAGCGCATGACCGAAAGTTATTTACAAGGATGGGGAACATGTTTTCGACAACCTTTGAAGATAATAACAATAAACTGTAATTAAGGGAAAGAAGTCTGCCTAAAATACACGTGTTAATGAAATTTAAGCAAGCGTATGGTCCCTAAATGTATTTTAACAAACTCAAGCATTTGTTTAACCTCTTGGAGACTACTAATTCTACTAAACCGTCGGATAACCCTATTATCGTCCTACAGTTGGGAGAATCAACGACTAGAACCAGACAGCTTCTCTTACAAAGGTGAGCTTGCTAAATGTTACATAGTTTTCAACCAAAAATCATTTCTAGCAGACAATTTAAGGTATTATTGTAGTAAGGCTAGGTGATAGGGTGCGAGTGTGCAGATAATTCTCGGTCAACGAACGACATGTCCGAGACAGGTCTACTGGCAGAAAGAATACCAGTCATATAAAGGACACAAAATCTAAGCGATACTTTATTTTGTCCTTAACTCACCTACTAAACTCTTTTTATGCTAAGTTTCTACTTCAATTTGTTTTCAATTTCTATTCTGCATTTGCATTTTAATTAAGTTGAGCAGATTTATTAGAATATAATCAACAATTACTTTGCAAACGTTATGAAATTTGTCAGGGTTGCGTGCATTACATGTGGACACAGCTAAAAAAAATCAAAATATATTCTTCAAAATATCATAAACACAAAACACAAGGGGAATCGAACTAGGCTAATACAATTTTTATATGTAAAACAGTCACTCATATAGATTAGCCCTTTCCCCACTTTGTAGAGATTAATGTGTTGTAACTTTTGTAATCTCAAGCAAAGCTTCGACGGTCCCAAATTGACAAATTGAAACTAACCCGCAATTCTCAAATTAATGGAGAGCTATGATTAAAAATTCTCTGGCAACACCCTCTGAGCTCGTTGGCTTTGGTCTTGTGGTGGATTCTCCTACATTTATAATTCTAATGTGCGTATCGCGCACATCCTAGCAAACCAGCAAACTAGAAAAGCGCGCAGCATATCCCCCCCCCCCCTCATCTCAACCCCGCCAAGAAAACTGCTATGTATTCCTTTATGAGATAACACACGACTATTCGAAAACAAACAGGTACACTCCAATTTTGTTGTTTATATTCCATTTTGCTTCAAACGAAACCAATTTTTATCGATTTTTGTCAAAAACGCGGCACTTTGCTTTATGCCTGAGATCCTTACGGTAGTATGATGTGGGAGCCCTTTTTATTATACGCTCGGGAAGAAGGAAGTTTTTGTTAACGCAAAAAGTTCAGATGTATTTAGACCAATACTTAAATAGCTCATCATTCACAATCAAGCATAATGTTTTCGTCATAATCTTATTTTGTTTGTTATTTGGCCATATCAGGCCATACCTCGAAAGTAGTTGTTGCCGTTGGAAATGTGGGGCGGTTGAACGCTTACGCAGCGAGATATTATCTTGGGTCAAACCATCGCTCATATCATTATCTAATAAAATTCCGTTCGCGAAAGTTGCCCAGTTTTTTTTATTCTGCGTTATTTTGTATTATTTTTTTAATTTCGTGGTTTCAGGTATGGTTGCTCAATTGATAAACGGGGAGGAAATTTCGCAGAAGGTTGCCAATGAAGTTGCTCAACAAATAGCCGCTAGAAAGGCCGAAAACCCTAATTTTGCCGCTGTTTTAGCCATTGTTCAGGTATTATTTAAAACTTATAAACAGTTGCAGAACTGAATAGAAATTCCATAGCTGCAATGAAAAACACGAGCAGCAAATTAAATTAATAAAGTGTTTATTTAACTCAATAACTTTTTTAATTATAACTAATACTCTAATTTACGATTTTTAGGTCGGAGATCGGTCAGATTCAAACTCTTACATTCGCGCCAAGATAAAGAGAGCAGCCGAAACCGGAGCTGAAGGTAGATTAATAAAGTTACCGGATACAATCACCCAGAGAGAACTAGAAGATGAAATAGAAAAACTAAACAACGATGATAATGTTGATGGAATTATCGTTCAGGTAGGCATACAGTTATATTCACTTACAATTAAATAATTATAGTTGCCTTTGGACTGCAAGAATGAAATTGATGCTGACCACGTAATCGACAAAATCGACCAACTCAAGGTTAGTCAATAATAACAGTATTTGTCTAACAGTAGGAAACCATGTTTGAATAAAATTTTCATATCAAAACTATTTCAGGATGTGGATGGTTTGACTCGTGAAAACGCCGGTCGACTAATGAGAGGTGAACTCGACAGAACAATCTTTCCTTGTACACCTTGGGGATGTCTTTATTTAGTACAACAAGCCACTGGTATCTAACAGTCTAAACATATTAATAATAGTACATCTAGGTGACAAGAATTACGTTTGTGGAAAGAATGTTGTCGTTCTTGGAAGATCCAAGATTGTTGGTTCACCAGCCGCAGCTCTCTTTATGTGGCATCACGGCACCGTGACTATTTGCCACTCAAGAACCCAAAACATCAAGGAACACTGTCAAAGAGCAGATATTTTAGTTGTGGCCATAGGGAAAAAGCATTTCGTTAAAGGTAAGGTAATCTTTAGGCGATAGTTTGTTTAACTTGATTTCTAAGGTGATTGGATCAAACCTGGAGCGGTTGTCATCGATTGCGGTATTAACGTAGAACCTGCTAGCGAACCTGGAAAGAAAAACAGACTATTTGGTGACGTTGACTTCGATGCAGCCAAAGAGGTAGGAAATATATCACTTAGTTTATATTTACAAGAGTATTATTAATTTAGTAAACAATATTTCTAATTAAGGTGGCCAGCCACATCACTCCAGTACCCAAGGGTGTTGGCCCGATGACGGTAGCAATGTTAATTAAGAATACCTACGAACAAGCTGTAAGAAGAAGACTTCAACAAGTAAGTTTTAAACTTAATTTACATTATTTGTATTTGTATTCTTGCTTATAAGCTTTATTGTTTTCTTTGCAGTAGGTCGGCTTCTCGCTATGTCACCACCACTTGCTCAGCCACAATGTGCGCCTCCTTGACAAATAATCCAATAAAATATGGTCGATTTAATGCATGTATGGTTAAACATATCTGTAAAATAAATTATTTATTACACACCACACTTTGTCATATCCAGCTGCTTTGCATTACTCAGTTCCCGTAGTATTCGAGTTTTAGTGAAACAACTTTGAAATTACAAGATTGATCAATTTATCAGAACTAACATTTATTATACCAAACAATTTGTTGATGTTTAACTAAAAAATGCGTTGTTCTTGACTGCTAACAGTCTTCTTAGTAGTCCGTCAAAGAAGATCGTGAAGCCTCAATTCACTAACAATAATGTTAAGGTTTTCCCGTTAAAAAAACCATTTCACACAAAATATTTTCAATAATGATAGTTAGTAATCTCTCCGACATCTAATATTAGGCGACAATTATCAGTCGGTCGCCGCGTGATTGAATTAAATCATCAGAAGAGAACTAACTCTTAGAACACAAAGATTGACCAACCATCTATTTTCGACTTTGTTTTATTAGTGATCTTATCTCTGATATCTGGCCATTTATTATTTTTCTTCCATATTGTTCCTATAATTAACACTGATCGACCCAGTGGAAGCACACAGTCTCACGCCGTCAAGCGCCCGCGTGTTTGTATCAAAACACCGCCCCTACACCAGTAAATAAATTGGCGAGAACAGTTCAGTCTTCTAGCGAACAGTTCTCTTCCTGCAAATCTACCATAACAATCATGGTAGGTGGTCTATTCAATATGAGCTTAATATAGTCTATAACAAACAAAAGACCTCAGAGCGCGGTGGTATACATAGGCTTCCGCACATGCTTATTTGTCTTTTTCTGGACATGATACAAAATAAAACTAGTACAATAAAATTTTCTGATAACAAACAAAAAATTGCGCATTGAACCATTTAATTTTGCCACAGAACGAGCGATTTTTGAAACCTTAAACAACACCGCGCACTGTAGTCTTCCTTTTGTTTGCACTATAACTGTTACCACCTTATAAACAATGTGTCCCATTCACTTGGATTGTCCGACTTATGAGCAGAATTTGCTCTTTTATACAGGAACCTTGAAAATACCCACTAAAATTTCATTCCGTGAAACTTTCCACCAGCTTCCAAGGTTTTATTGCAAGGACAATTTATTCCATATTTGATTTAGTTTCAAGTTGAATGAATCAAATTTGGTTGCTATGACAGAGGGTTTTTCGTTTATATTTCTCAGCTTGCATTTTCTTAATTGAGAAAAAAGAATTCTTATCGTAATAGTATTGCAAAGTGTGTGATATGTTAGATAATGATTGCAATAATGGTCAATGCCAAGTCCCCTTTCAAAGACATTGTACCTATTCAGACCTGTACAAGCCCAGTTAGCTAATATTCTAGAGATGAGCCAGGTCAATACCACTTAAAATTAACAAACTTATTTTCGTCCTTTGTTTTTTACTACATTTTGCGCTAATTTACTCAATTGGTGTAATAATTGGGGTGCAAAATAACAAAAATATAACTAGTTTTGCAAAGAAGCACATTCTGCAAACCAACAACGCAGATTGTAACAACATAAAGAATTTATATATAATTATTAAGGCTGGAAATTGGAATATTGAATACCTGAAACCGGAGTTTTTGACGCCCGTTCCATCGGACATTGCCATCTCAAGAAGCCAACCACCTAAGAATATTGAACAGGTAAATAAAGCTGTAGATGTGAACGAAGTTTGCAATAAAACCCAAATGCTTCTGGTTTCGTAAATTTTTAGTCAATTGAAACCTCGCCGTTTTGGTTTTTAATATTAGCCTTTTAAATGTAATGTTTTCCAGTTTTTATATTATATGTATTTTCATTTAAAATATGTTAACAGATGATATTCCAAAGTGAAACCAAAACCTTTAAATAAATTTCCATGGCACATTGATCGTTCAAACATGATTTCAGTGATATTTTCATATTTTTCTCTGTCTCGCAGTTCTGCAGTTTCTCGAAACTTGTTTTTGTTACGTTTCGTCGAGAAATGCATATCGTCAACAGATTATTGCTTGATAGCAATGACCGAAAACCGAAAACGAATTGCCAAAATAGAAAAAAGTTAATTGATCAATTAAATTTGACGAGTCAGCAAAACCACAACAACAAAAACTTTTTTGTTTCCAAATTTGTATCCATTTTTAGGTAGCAAAAGAAGTTGGCATCCACCCCGACGAACTAGAACTATATGGACGCAAAAAGGCCAAGGTTTCGCTTGATGTTATAAAAAGACTCGACAATGTGAAAACTGGCAAATATGTGGTTGTTGTTGGTTAGTAAACTGAAACTGCCTAGGTCTAGTAAATATACATAAATATTTGGATCTACTCAGCTGAGTTTAATTCTTTACAATTAGACATTTAAATGAGACACTTTCTTTTTACTTATGTACAGGCCTCCGCACCGGCCGAGGATTTTTGCAAACTGGGCCGCGGCTCGTCCGGCCAAGGCCGGCCAGGGTCGGCCGAAATGTACCTTAGGATCATAAAAATTTCAAAAAAGAGTACTATTTTTAGTCATTGTTTCACATATTTGATGTTAATTTTTAGTATTTTGATAAAAAACATTCAACATAACATATAGAGTAAAATAAAATCAACAATGTATATAAGTATAACATTTATTACTTTTACAACTTGTTTTTACTTTGGCGGAGTCGGGTTTGAACACGAGGCTTGCGGCCCGTTTCGGCCCAGAGCCGCGGCCGGCCGAAATGTGCTTTCAAAAAATCTCGGCCGAGGCAGGCCGCTGGTTTGCGGAGCCCTGCTTATGTATAAAAACAAAACTCAACAATTTAAATAGTATTTCGCAAACAATTTTGAAATTTCATAATTTTCCAAAACTTATAGAACATTTCATCTGTTTAGGTATAACTCCAACACCACTGGGTGAGGGTAAATCTACTACTACAATCGGTCTAACGCAAGCACTGGGTTCTCATCTTAAGAAAAATGTATTTGCCTGTGTTAGACAACCATCTCAAGGACCAACTTTCGGTATTAAGGGAGGCGCCGCCGGTGGAGGTTACTCACAGGTGAATATAATAAGTAATGTTTAGAACTATTTATTTTTAATTTGTAAAAAGCTATCATAAATAAAACCATAAATGCTCAAAGAAGGAAAGGTTTTAGGTTATTCCTATGGAGGAATTTAACCTTCACTTGACTGGAGACATCCATGCCATAACTGCTGCTAACAACCTGCTGGCAGCAGCAATTGATGCTCGCATGTTCCATGAGGCAACACAGCCAGACGAGGCACTATTCAACCGTCTTGCTCCTCAGAATAAACAAGGTAGGGTTAGCTAATTGTTATAATTTGTATAGAATAACTCTCGTATTAAACAGAATATCGTCTATAAATGTCAGCTGTTGTTAGGTATTCATTACAATCCCCTGATAATAAAATTCCTCAAGTATAAAAATAAATTTCAAAACCAGTCTAACTGATCAAGTATTTATTGAGTTGTTTCAGGCAAAAGACAACTTTCGGCTGTCCAAAAGCGCCGCGTTGCTCGTCTTGGTTTCCCCGCTGTTGAAGATGCTAATGAACTGACTCCGGAGCAAAGAACTGAATGGGCTCGTCTAGACATTGATCCAGATACTATCACCTGGAACAGAGTCATTGATACCAACGATCGATTCCTTAGAGGTATGAAAAAGTATTTTACACTAAAGTCCTCAATACTTTAAGGTATCGAAATTGGCCATGGGCCCTCCGAAAAGGGACATGTTCGCAAGACCCAATTTGATATTAGTGTTGGTAGTGAGGTAAGAACAAGAATAGTATTATTTTTAATTTCAATATAGCTCATGGCGATCCTGGCCCTCACAACTTCTCTGGCTGATATGAGAGAGAGAATCTCCAAGATCGTGATTGGTTCAGACAAAAAAGGACGTCCAGTAACCGCGGATGATGTTGGTGTAACCGACGCTCTTACGGTAAGCACAATAAGTATTAGAAGTAAATACCGTTGTTTAGGTACTCATGAGAGATACTGTTAAACCAACACTCATGCAAACTCTAGAAGGCAACCCAGTGTTCGTGCATGCAGGTCCATTCGCTAATATCGCTCATGGCCAAAGTAGTATTCTTGCTGATCAGGTACTGCTTAAAGTCACGGTACACTCAAAATTTACGTCTCAAATTCTTTGTTTATTTCGATAGAGCTATTAATACTGAGTTGAAATATGAAGATCGATTGTTTACGATCATTTTATGGCAAGTTATTGCAGTTTAAAAAGTCTGCCACCCTGCGCCTAGGTGCACCTGACGGCGGAGTTTTGGTGCACTCTAGACCAGGACTGCGCCCGCAGAACCCTACGGCAAATTGCACAACTCTTAAAATATACGAAGTTTTGAAAAACTAAAAACATTTCTACCATTTTCTCGCTAGAAAAATCAGGTTAGCGAGAGAAATAAGCCGAATTCGCAGTGTAAATATGCTTTTGATTGTTTTTTGTTCTCACGCGGCTACAGAAACCCAAATTAGGTGTACCAAAATTGAATGTCTTGTAATATCCTTCATTTTTGAAATTATTTATAAATTTGTGAATAAATTTTCAGGAGGAACAACATGAAAAAATAAAAATTTAAACAAATTTTCAAGTGGATCGGGCCTTTATCTAAAAATATTTTAAGTTATCCCTTGATTTTGTTTTAAATTTGACTCCTTTACAGTTCTGATATAAATTCTATAGAAAAACCATTAACAAAATGTTTCTAGGTTGCCTTGAGACTTGTTGGTGAAGATGGTTTTGTTGTTACTGAGGCCGGTTTTGGAGCTGATATTGGAATGGAAAAGTTCTTTAACATAAAGTGCAGGTAGAACGATCTTGTTATAATCAATGGGTTATCTTTATTAATACAGATATTCCGGCCTTACTCCTTCTGCCGTTGTACTGGTAGCAACTGTCCGCGCCCTTAAAATGCACGGCGGTGGTCCACCAGTTACCGCTGGAGCGCCATTGAAGCCAGAATACACAACCGAAAATATTGAACTTCTAACTGCTGGATGTGACAGCAATCTGAGAAAACAGGTGGGCAGAGTTTGTTTCGATTGATTTTCGTAAATGCTATATTTAGATTGAGAACTGTAAGAAGTTCGGCGTCCCGGTCATTGTTTCCGTTAACCAATTCTCCACAGACACGGACAACGAGCTAAAAACTATTGTGGACAGAGTTAGTAACTGTTTTAGAACATTATTTAATGTTTTCTTAAGGCTTTGGCTCATGGAGCTGCTGGCGCGGTTATCTCTAACCACTGGGCTAAGGGAGGTGCTGGAGCCACCGACCTGGCAAACACTCTTGTCGAGGTTACTGCACGACCAAACGATTTCAAGTAAGTTACTAAATTTCGCAAAAAGCCCAATTTTATTTAGATTCTTGTATCCTCTCGATATGTCCCTTGAAGAGAAAATTCGCACAATCGCTCGTGAGATTTATGGTGCTGACGATATTGAACTTAGCGACAAAGCCAAGGAAGTGAGTATTCAATATAAATCAGATCTTATTTCTAACTATATTTAGAAACTAACTACCTACACTCGTCAGGGCTTTGGACAATTGCCAATATGCATGGCTAAGACACAGCTCTCATTGTCTCATGATCCTGCCCGCAAAGGAGCTCCAACCGGTAAGAAAGGGATAGCCAAACATATTACAAAAATATCACTTGTCATTTGTTTGTTTGTTTGTTTGTTTTACGAAACACAGGATCACAGATGTTTGGAGCGAAGATTTGAGACGAGGGAACCATAGAAAGCGGGACTTCATAGCACAGAACCCATAATTTTCGAAATTATTATAAAAATAAAAATATGTAGCTTAATTAATAATATATTTATTTTAGGTTTTACTCTGCCTATTCGTGATGTGCGGGCTTCTGTGGGAGCTGGTTTTATCTTCCCCCTAATCGGTGAGATAACCACAATGCCCGGATTGAATACTCGTCCTTGTTTCTTCGATATCACCATTGATCCCATTACCGAACTGATTGATGGACTCTTCTAATTTGCAAACAAAAAACATGTCAGAATTTTAATAGGTTCAAGTATAGTTTGTTTCTTCTTGTAAATAACATTTATATTGCATTTTAATGCATTTGTGATAATTGTATCTAATAAAGTGTTTATAATTTCAATATTCTTACTGAATGTAAAAAAAAAACAGAAAACCAGTAAAATGATAACACCAAATAAAAGCAAGAGATATAGAATAAGTTCGGGTGTTTTCTTCTCTTGGTTAAGTTCAATGCGATCTTCATTGATAGCAATAAGCAATTCCTAAGAATATTGGAGGAAAGTGTTCGTAGAAATATGGGCTAAAATATGCATTATTCGAATTGTAAAGTAAAATCACTACAAATAGCAAATATTTTACTCTATACTTTATCGCACGGTAGTTATTTGATATTTTCACTATTATGAATCCTATCTTGCAATTAAGGTTTAGGTTTACTGTATACAGGCCACGTGTTTGTTTTATAGTTCTTCAATGTCACAACGGTAATGATTCAATATACCATAAATGAATTGTAGACAAAAATAGGACATATGTATATGTACCTTTTACAAATTAACAAATTGGCTACGGTATGACAGACTATATATATATGTCCCTTGAGTTTTATTAATACTTAAAGCGTTTTCAATACCAAAACATGTTTTTTATTCAAACGGTTCAATTTGTTTTATATATGTATCTATAAGCATTGCTTACCATAATAAAATTACAAATTTTAAAGAAATAATGCTTCCTCTGTTTTACAATATTCGATTTATGATTGCAGCACATGACTACTGTATCCTGGCAGTAAATATTTCTCGAAACATTATATACATTTTAATGATAATCTAAAACAGGCATAGCAGACTACATGTCTGAGGCTTTATCGCTCTTACTAGTAAAAATGTGTGATGTATTCGAAACCGGATCCTTGGAACTATCTTGAGTGGTTTAAAAATCTGATAGGATCTTTGGTTTTGTTCATTCTAGATAAAAATACTTTTTAAACATGGCTCCCGAATTCTATATGCCGCAGCTTCTGATTCTACTTTGTGTTTCATCGTTGGGGTGTTACGGCAATGGAAAGATGGTCTACGCAACCGTCACACAGAAGTATGTACAGAGAAAGCATTCAGAATGCAAAGTCTATGAACAACTGGAAAACCTTTGAATATAATGATAATAAAATTGCCCTGTTGAAGTTTTTACTATATTTAAAATATTCTATATCTTTACTCAGAAACCTCCGCAACCCTTGCAACATTCTGATTGCATTATTGGCTCTAGGAGATATAGATCATCAACTACATCCCTTTATATTTGCCATTTCGGTAATGGCTGAAAGATTAAAAATTGCAGTAAGTAAACCCGCAGTTTCCGGGAATTTTATTTATTCTAGTTTGTGTTATTGGTTCCAATTAATCCCAGCAACAGCCATGAATCACTCTATATTCATGTTACTAACTCTTTCTGTTGACCGACTTCTAAGCGTTATTTTTCCAACTTGGTAGCTTTTGCTTTAGCGTTGCATTTTTTCTGTGCATTTAGGTATTCTTTTATGATTTACAAGAAACGATATTTATGTGCCTAACTTATTCCTCCTACTGTTTATGCAGCATATTTAGCTGTAATTGCTTATCATAATCGTACATATACTCCGTGGGTTAAACGTTACATCTATCTGTTAACATCTAAATATTCCATGCTTATATTTGAGAACAAACTTCCATTTTATAAAAATAATTTAAATTTAGCTGTCTGTGTAACGTTATTGTCTTTTTCGCTGGGGCTGTGCTTGATATTTTTGCAAACTGTATGCTGGGCCTTTGCGTTCTTGGAGCTGCTGTGTATTCAGTCATTGGGTTTATAATGAAACAAATTTTAAGTTCGTTTCTTGGACATTACTGTTTTAAACACTGTTTTTAGAGAGCACAGACACTGGTGGTGAGAAGACGAAGTCTCTTACAATCATAATGTTTGTCGCTATATATTTGGATGGTTTACTGGAATGCTTATCTTTCCAATTATATCGCAGTTAGGGCTCACCGAAGACAGTTAGTTTTGAGCTAGTTTTGTTTGATGTAGGTAAAACTAATGAAAAAGTAAAAATATGTTTCAAAAGAATGGAAGGAAGTTCTCAATATAAATAAAACGTTTAGGAACTGTGGTTTCTGCTCTATGAATGTACGGAGGTATTCTTATAAACTGAACACTTTCAATAAACTTTGTTATTTACAGACGTTAGAGGTAAATTATGCTGAGTCTCTAGCTAATAATCATATTGTCATTCTAGTACGGAGTATCGCAATGCATTCAATAAGATGTTGCAGTCACAGGTCTATGCTACCACAGGAATCAAAGACGGATTCAGCGCCAAGGCCGCCATATCACAAAATTGAAATAAGGAAATTTTAATCTGTCTCCTCTCCAGCACTCAAAAGATTTCTGTCAAAATTGATTGATATTTTACATAATAAACTTTCGTCACTACAAACATATTAGATGTTAATTTGTTAAATAAGTTTCATTTAATAACATTATGTACAACAAAAGCATTCAGCAGATTATAAATCAAAAAGTCCTTGGTTTCAAATAAACAGTTGTTGAAACAGGAGATACTGTGGCGGTTCCGTATAGATTGAGCGTTTCCTAAGCGAGTGCATTATTTAAAATAGAAAACCTGAAATTGAGTTGATCGTTTAATACCTACCTCAGTTTCTGGTCCGGAAACAATATCATATCTTCTAAGAAGGTGGGCAAGAGCTAATTTCTCCTCCATATAGGCCAAACGCATTCCAATGCAGACTCTTGGTCCGGCTCCAAATGGCAGCCAAGTCATGTTCTGGCCTGATGACGGGTCTTCCCATCTAAATACAAGAAGAATATCTTATAACAATAATTAGACAACATAAACAAATTTGTTATTCTCTGTGGAAAAGTGTTTACAAATTATAAATAGCTATATTATTAGTGGATACGGTGTTACCTTTCGGGTACAAATTCTTCTGCATTCTCTCCCCATATATTCTTGTCTCTCTGAATAGTCCACAGATCTGCGAGCACACAGGTTCCTTTTTCTATTTCATATTCACCCAGAGTAGTACTCTCCATGCAAGTTCGCGAGGCAGCGCTGCAAGTTCAAAATTGTTTCAGAATCACTGATTATACAAAAATACACTATTTTTTTGCTAAACTATAAGTATTGCTAAATTCCAATGATCATTTTGTTTTTGTCACTTACAATGATCCCAGTGGATACAATCTCAGCGCTTCCTTCATGGCACTTTCGATGTATTTTAGTTTGGTTATTTTCTCGTAGGTGAGAGACTATAAAAAAATGACATAAGAGACTAGTTATAGTAAATGTTACCTCTCCTCCTTCAAACACTTCATCTACTTCCTTTTGAGCTTTCTTCATTGTTTCTGGGTACTTGGCAAATAACCAAGATGTGTAGGCCAGAGCATTAGCAGTTGTATCAAAGCCAGCCAAGAGAAATACAAAACATTGAGCCGCAATTTCTTCTCTTGTTAGAAATTTTGTGATCTAGAAAACAAATATACTTTTATGGTTGCGATTTTCTCCACCTTGACGTTAGTCTTGCTATATTGCTGCTCCTGTTCAGCGAATGAGGCATCGTCGGCTCTTGCATCGAGGAATAAATCAATGAAATCTTCTGGCTCGCCGGGTTCAATACCATTTTCAAAGTCTTCTTTCTAAAATAGGTTACTATGAATGAATATGAACGGTAAATTAAAGAGTAATAAGATTTCAACAGTTAATAATCCTATACTATTAATTTTAGTCATGTTTGTTATTAGTTCGGTATCTTTAAACGTTGCTATTCGAACAAACCCTCTGTGCAGATCTCTTATCAATAGCATCATAGATCATATTAAATAGCGGTATGGCAACACTGCGACGCAATTTACCGATGGCAAGGAAAAACCATCTCAGTTGCACTTTTATCTGTGGAACAGCAGCGGCCAACATAAATACGGGGTTTCTAAAACTTCTACCGAATATCTAAAAAGGAAACATTTACGGATTTTGTACACTTTCCCTATTTTACCTTATCCACATATCCAACACAAGGATTATTGAAGAATGTGGAGGTCTTCTGCCCCATAACTAACCGAGAAATAACATCCATTGTGAACTCCTTGTAGTATCTTAAAGCAGTAGTAACTTTTTAAGCAACCATTTAAAGACTTCGATTCAAAAGAAAAACATTAAATTAGTTTTAAGATGTTTTTTTTGTTTTACTGTTCAGTCAAATTGTTTCTTGCCTTTCTAAGCAGCAGAAGGTTTCTGGTTTTCGAAGGAGCTAGTTACATATTTTTTTCAAACTAACCTATGGATATTTACTGGTGCATTTTCTTCCTTTGAGAGTTGGTTCACCAGTTCCAGGGAAGATTCTTGAACAGTAGACATAATCTAAAGAAAATACAAATTGTTTATTAACTACTGCTCATTTCCTACTTTTCTCAAGCTTCCTGATGAGAATGTTGGGGCTGCAATTGTTCGCAGCCGTTTCCAGCGAATTCCTTCAGCTTCGAAGACATGAACACGGGGATCTTTTTCGATGTCACCAGTAATGGCCATGTTCTATAACAAGATGTATGCAACAGACTAAACTGGTACTTTTACTCTATATTCTTACTTTCTCATAATAACAAAGTAAAATTCGGTTAATATCCAAATTATTGTACAAAACTTTGATTTTTCTATTTTTTGCACAGTTTACCTTTCTTCCATAGAATTGATCAAATTTCTTCACAAACATTTCCTGTAACATTGCTGTGTCGCTCACAACAAGAAACTTCCTTGTTCCCTCTTGAATTCCATAGACTTTACCATACTTCTGAAAGAAACAGAACGTTGAATGATGATTTATTATTGAAAAGAATCGCTAGCTTTACCAATATAACATAAAATATTTCCTAAAAGTGCTCACTTCCGTCCATTTCTTGAAGACCAATACTTGAGGGTCTGTTCTATCAGTCATTGCCCAGAAGTTACCCAGAAAAATTGACCCGTCAGGTCCGAGGATTCCCTTTCGCTTCCAATATCCTTTGTGCCATTGAAAGTATCTAAACAGCCAGATGTTCAAAAACGTTCCATTATCAATTTTTCTGTTTGTTTTAATTATAGAACTTCAAACTTACGCAATAAAAGCCACAAGAGCAAAGGTAAATATTATGAGTGCTAAGCTCATGTTTTTGTTATGGTTGATTGTGAACAGAAGGGTTCGTTATATATTTCTTTTTGCTAGAGTCTATCCATGTCAAATATGATAAGGCCTAAGCACAAAACAGAAAAGAGCATCACATTGACAGTGTTATTAGTAGTATTAGGCCACCCACATAGTTAATGTAGATAGGGATTATCTAAAGTTGAAAGAGAAATGAAGTTCTGTGATATTGTGTGGAGTGAATAGTTAGAAAACGATGGAATGTTTTTATAACCCTAACAATGCCATTAACAACCATGTCTATTGTTTGAGGTGTTTTAAACTGTTTTTCCCATTCTAATCTAAAACAGAACTTTGAACATGCTGTGTTGTAAGCAAAACAAGTAAAACGGAGCCAAATGTTTTCCGTTTAATTTTAGTGATTTATACTAGGATTTAGTAACTAATATATCATAACCGCTTGACCATAAGTGACATTTTTATTTGGCTAAAACCATTTCAGTACAGTGACTACAGTCTATCTAGTCGTTATCTCTGCTCAGTTACATCTTTCACAATTTTAAATAATTTATCTTTGATCACGCAAAGAGCACATATAATCTATTTACAAAAAAAAATATTTTCCAAAACTAATGGGATTGTAATTTGCAAATAATCCATTTACGCCAAATGACTACCTTTCAAAATGTAGCCATATTCCTAGATTAGTATAGTAAACTCAGATGTATAAAATTTGTTCAATTGGGTTTGAACTTTTTTCGGTAGTCTTCTCAGCCCACTTTTTTCTGCTGTCTGTTTAATCACTATAACGAAGATTTCAAAATATCTGTTCGGCGCAACACTGCCATGTTGTGCTTACAATTTGTCCCTCACAGGATGTCTGTATCCTGGCCAATGCACCCGATGATTGTGGAAGAAGCTCGTTGCGGT
>JAQGAV010000365.1:0-35028 GCA_034691345.1 Phasmarhabditis papillosa
CCGAAGCCCTGCCTCGAAGAAATCTACTATTATTGTGATACGAGTGATACAGGAAATAAAATACTTTTAAAAAAAAAAATAAGTAAAGTTTTAGTCCTTCATTATTAGAGTACTTCCCAGCTAATTTTGCGGTCGTATTCAATTCTAGCTTTTCGAAACATTTTGTATTATAAATAGAACAACTTTCATTAAATATTTAAGATAATAATATAGTTTATCATTAACTATAGGTTGTATGAACAATTAGGTTTTCAGTGCCGTATTCTGGATAGCGGCGATTCTAGATTAATATGAATGTACTTTTGAAGAAGTGGCTCCACCCGTTTTTCATTCATTTTTTGTTTAACACCGCTGCTCCACGGGATATTATGAGTAAAACGTAGCTATAGTCCACGGACGGATCCGCTTGCAGGGGTATACGGTCAGTTTTGCAAAGGAGAGCTGATACAAAGGAAAAATAGACAAAACCCAACCGGATTTGCAACATTCGCAGTCCTTTAGCTGCAAGCTATTTTTCCGTTGACTATACATATCTAGACCAAATATATCATATATATCCTAACCTTATATCCATAAATACTAGCAGATCCAATCTCATAACCACCTCCATGCACCCATACCAACACCGGGAAACCTTCGGCTGGAGCCTGTAAGATTTGAAAAGTATAAGTGAACATGTTTTGTTTCACTAGAGCAGACGCGCGGTGTTCTATTTTATGAGATGCTAGGAAATGTTGAATGGAAGTCGGGTTAGTTTGGAAATGAAGCCTGAGTTCGCTCGAAAGCCCGTTCTTGCCAAAACCTATCAAGGCTCGAAGCTGGTTGCGAGAGACGCGCCCAAACGGTCAACTCTACTAATCCTAGTTCTAAACTTGGCTGCACGACATGAAAGTACATGAAGTATTAACATATTTTCTTACTACTGTAACACCGGGCAAGTATTCTAAGTTTTGTTATTGTTATGAAGTATAGTCAGCGCCGATAGTAATAATGGAGTGTCACTTGCGTATTTTTAAGATGTCTAACACCGCACCTGCGGGCAAATTGCACGCACGTACTTGCAAAGTACAATACTGAACGGTAAGTAGCCGCCAGATGCTGACGCGATGCTCAGACGAGCGTTGAATTCTTTACACCTCATCATTACTCTTGGCGCTGACTATATCTTGCAACTATTTTTAATAGCATTTCTAACTAATCTTAAATATAATATATCTACCTCTTTCTTGGGTTTAATAATATTAAGTGTTAGACAATCTTCACTAGTTGGGTATATTGCTGCTCTAGAGATATGGGGAACACAATCAAAACCGAAGACAGTCCCATTACGAACAGAAGACCAAGCGGAGATAGGGACGGGTTTCTAAAATAATATTGGTTATGGACGAAAACTTTTATATTATTGTAGGTTTCTGGTTTCCAGTGTTATCTTATCAAACGTTGTTTGTTTCACAATAAGAATGAATAATTAAACAGTATAAATACTGGCTTTAAAAGAATGGAGTTTTAATTGATATAAATCATCTTTATTAAACGGTTTTGTACAACATAGTCTGAACAAAAACGAAACACTCGTAGTTAAAGCGTATGTTTGTTCAAAAAGTTATAGTCTGTTTTGAAACAGAGACACAGCATCGCGCCGTCTTTACTCGTTTCGCGGTGTTGCAAAATTTTACCTTCCAAAAAGATAAATATAAAATTACTACAGTAATTCAATTTTTCAAAAGTTTCAACTTCTTCTAACCTCAAATCTAAGTTCTCCCACTGGCGGCTTGGCAAACGGTATGTTCAGGTACACTTCTGCTACAGTACCCGCCTTAGTTTCATATTCAAATCCTAAAAATAAGAGAACAGTCCTTCAAATTATAGGTGGGAAATTCACTGGCCAGCCCGGGCAGACCCCTTTCTACCCCTGCCTTAACGTATAAAGTACCTTGTATACTTCCTAATTTTGTTGTAATTAATGAAGCCGATAGAACAGAGCAAAGAGTAATGCAAATAATCAATACCCGAAGGTTTAACATTCTGAAAAAGAAAGTATTCATTGAATTAAGGATACCACGAAACAGGCCGAGGTCAAACTATTTTGGGAATTCGGGCCGCCTCGTTCCGAACTAGAATTCAGAAAATTACAATTTATAAACTTAAATACATTTAAATATACAAATTTGACAGTGTTATGAACAAGTTATTTGACTTTGAAAGCTTTTATAGGAAAGAAAACGAACAAACACTGTTTAATAAACAAAGTTGCATAATAATAAAGTTGAAATGTTTTAATCTATTTTCATTTTAACAAATAGTATAATTTTTGTTGTAAACAGTCAATGGCAATAAGCATAACTTCAGTTGAATAGTGAGGCCGTCAATAAAACAGCACGGCATGTCGAATGACCTGCCAATATGATAAGAAAACGACCAAATAACACAAATCAGACCTTTAAAAGGAGATAAAAAAGAAAGGAAACTAAATAACTATAGAATAGCTGACCAAAGCACAAAATACAGAAAACTATGGATATCTTATTCCGGCGATACAATTGGTGTAGCAGACAGAAATACTACTTTCTTTGTGATATCTTATTATGTTGATATACATATTTGAATGCAAGTAATAGACTATTTTGTAAAGAAAATGGGAGCTCCGTACCCGTGATACATAGAAACTTTGTATAGACAGTGCTAACATGTAATGCTTGCCCTTTCCTTCCTATTCTGTCCAGCAACTGTCTGCTACGCTCTATTTTTTTGCCTGTCATGTCCTATTAGTAGATCCATTATGCACCTAAATCAGAGGCACAATCTTTTTACTCATATTACTCAGAGGCCCTCATATTATATAGTGTTTTATTACCTTTTCTTTATGTATTATATTGTGTACTCCATCTCTTATTATACCCTTTTCATAATTACTTTCTGCAGTAATTGTGTCTTTATTACTGCTTTTCCCTTATATACTCTGGGCTCATTTTTACTTACGATTCAACTGCCAATGCATAGTAAAGCTCAACCACCTCGGCAGTTTGTTGTAGCCGGTCCGGTTGTTGAATTGCATGTGGATCGACAGCGGGGTTATCAATTGGATTTTGAGAACACCGGTTCACAAAAATTATAGAAGTTATTTACAATATTTTATAGTATTCAAGTGATCTCTTGATGTATTGGTTTGTATAATTATTCTCATTTATATTTCGTATTACAATAATAGTATATTTCTTTGGACATCCATTCCGGATTTTCTGAGCAGAGAGGGCTCCTTTCTAACATTCAGTCTTGGAGTGCACAAAACATGTGATAATTAAACTCGCAACTTGAATCAACTATGCCCGTTTACAGAAATAGCCATCAGTTGTTCTTACCTTTAAAGGGCCTAAACGAACCTATCTTGCTATCTTCCATATTGTTGTATACTTATTTACATTGTTGTAGTTTTATAGGACCGAGCCATGCCACAAAAATGTTAAATGTTAATACGAGCTGGCCCTGATTATTCCCATTTGTTATTAACCAAATTCGTACAATCGATAGTTGCTACAACCGTTTAAATGATTATGTGAGAAAACGATGTCGTAGACGTAGACAAATAATGTAGAAATCCGTGCAAATGCAGTTTATAATGAATGTTCTTTTAATATTATTCGGCTTTCTTAGCCTAATAGGGGCCCGTAGTATTAAAGGTAGGTCAGTTTTTGTTAACACCGGTAAACCATGGTTTTCTTTGTCAAAACAAATGATTTTCAGATTTTTAGTTTTGTTTCTGTAGAATAGACTCTTTTTTTATTGATGACAAGCAGACCTCCGCACCGGCCGACCCGCAATGTACTTTGTTCAAAAAAGAGTATTTTTAGACATTGTTTCACTTATTTGATGTTAATTTTTAGTATTTTGATAAAAAAAACATTTACAACTTTTTTTTACTTTGGCGGAGTCGGGGTGAACACGAGGCTTGCGGCCCGTTTCGGCCCAGAGCCGGGGCCGGCCAAGGCCGGCCGCTGGTTTGCGGAGCTATTCAGGAAAATTTTTAATTTTTAATGATTTAAAGGGAACTGAAATAATTTCATATATTGGCTGTGGCCAGAAGCAGAGTAATAGAGATATCCAGTGGAGTATTGAAAGGAGCAGTTTGTTACATAAAAATTAAGGCAGTTTTACCAAAAAAACACTCCATTTTACTTATTTCCATTTATTTTAATAAATTTTAAGCTGCTCCCTATAACATTGTAAAGCTATCTTTTGCAACTCAATAAAAACTGTAATTATGAAGTTACTTTCTTTATGATGTTTGTTATTTACAGCTTGCGACTGCGGTATTATAATGGGTTATGTCTCTGTTGAGTAAGTTATAGTCTGCTTAAAGAGGAATAAACTTAAAGTAAAAAGTTATTTATTTCCTTTAATCGCAGCTATCACACCATAACGTAGATTTCTTCGGCGCAGCGTTTCGGCCATTCATTCCGGAATCTTCTGAGCAGAGACGATTCCTATCTAAAATTCCAGCTCAATCTATAAATAATGGAGTGCCAGCAAAGCGCACTTGAGCTGAACGTGCGTGCAGTTAGCCTGTAGGCGCGGTTTTATAAATGCAATGGATACGCAAGTAGCACTCCATTATTACTCCTGTAAAAGCTATACTAAAAATAACAAATACCATCTATTTTAGCGATAATCGTTGTTTGGCACATGTAAAATGTGCTGGAGGGAGAATTAAAATAATTTGTGAAATACAGAAACAAAATGTTACTATGGAAATGACAAATTCAACTATATTAAGGGTTAGTCAGAAGTTACTTTAGCATATTCCCGATGACAAACGTTCACAACAAAACGAAAACGGAATTATTTTGAACTAAGAGCAATTTCTTTCAGAATAGTTCTGTTTACTGATAGTCAGAACTATTCTGGCCAGTTAAACATCAAAATTGCAAGTCTTTAACAAAGTTTTACATTCTTTTTTGAAACTCGGTTAGTGAAGAAAAGATTTCGCCCCAACATTTGCGCCCTAATATTTGGAGCCCCGGCGACAAAGCCTACGTTGTTGGAAACATGTGTGATTTTGTTACTAAGTCGGCACTAATACGCAGACTTTTGTAAAATTCTTTGTTATATCGTTAATAAGCCTAATTTTGTAGAATAATGTTTAATGACTAATTTATACTACAAACATAATAATAGTCAAACTATCGAGAATAACGTTCTCTTAACCAGCCGGAAGCAATTCTTCTGAAGCCAGAAGTCGTTAAAGAGTATTATTAAAGTCTAATAAGTCAATACTTAAGTTTAACACAATAGAAATATTCCATATAAATAAATGTTTTAGGATATTTATACTATTCCTTATTCTATGATGAAAGAAGCAGAAATTGTCTGTGAAGAAAACAAAAGTTGGACATTAAAACAACCATTCTTTACCGGAATTATTAAAGTAACTAAAATTGTCTGCGTTAATTAATAAAGTATTTATGATGTTATCTGATACTTTCACATAGTTATCAATAACGAAACAAAAGAAGTACAGGTAAACGGATTGTCCTGGATGACTCTGGCAAGGACAGACCAACCGAAATGGCAGAAACTAACCATTCAGCGGACCTAAGATCTCACAACCTCTGATCAAACCGATTCTGAATAATAGTAGTAGTAGTAACGTTATCAATTGCACTGAAATACTCATTAGACAGTAGGATTGAGCAGGTGTAGGTTATTTCACGGGCCGGCCCGGTCTCAAGCCGAGGTTTGCATAGTTCGGCCAGACTCGGTCCGACAAATTTTGATAACGCACCAGTCCGGGTCGGTCTTTTCCCACCACTGTAGTTGGGCTGCTGCGCACATCTCTGATACAACTCTATGATAACCATAATCAAAACAAGAACAAATAAATAATATTTATAATAATTATCACTGCGGTAACAAACAATACCTTGTCATTAGCCAAACCAATTGGCTTCTATTTCTTTAGGATATGAAGTAACAGAAAGATTCCCGAGTACCGGTATTTCTGTTGAATTCTAAAAATTCTTTTGTTGAAAATACGAACGATATTGTCTACAGAGCGCGGTGGTATACACAGGCTTCCCAATTGTGTACTTTTCTTTTTCTGGACATCATACATATTAACACTTTTATACAAAGATTATCGAAACCGTAAACAACACCGCTCACTGCAGTCTTCTTTTTGTTACGGACTATATCTAATCTATGTTTATTTCCTGATCCTTTAAGTTTATATCTATCTCAGTTATTAATTTAGTACTGAAAAAGTAAAAAGGAATGCTAAGACAATTTAAAGCATAATTCGCTGGAAAACCTGTTGATGGTTAGCGAACAAGAAAGGTCGGAGGAATATTGTGCGGATTTTCAATAAATAATCAATAAAAAACATGAATATATATAAACTTTAAAGTGCTAACTGAACTTGGTTGCTATGCTTCAAATATCTGTGTAATCTCGTGTTTCCTAAAAAAACTTAAAAGGGAGATAGAGGGGGCTTTATTGCCTATCATACAGTATTTCAAAGATATCAATTTTCTTCACAAATTCGACCGAAAAAATTGACTTTTCCTTACAAAAAACATGTTTTATGTATGAAATTGTACTGCTGAATTTGATTTCAAAAGAATATTTGCTAATTTCTCAATTCGAAGAGCGGTTCGGCGTGAAAACACATTTTTGGCCAGAATTTGTGTCCCAAATAAAATTTATTTTTATTTCTTGTTTTAATAGGGAGCGCTTGTGGTTACTAGCAAATATATCCTTTTACATTCGAAAAATATTAAGTTTTAGCCCAGTAATGACAATTTTGTCTCTCCTTCGTCTCGAGGTTCGTAAAGTAAATAAATAAACCTTAAAAACACTTTAAGCAGTTTTAGTGAAGTTTTCCCCACTATTTTACCCACAACTTCCTCTTTTCGTTGCTGATTTCCTGCAATTTTTTGCTAATTTTATAATGCTATAATTAAGGAAAAAAAATGAATTTAGCGAATTCGCGGCAGTCCACTCCGGTTGGCAATAAGGCGTGTATTCGGAGTCATCAGTCGACTGGAGCGTCAAAAAGGTTAGTCTAGTTTGAGATTAGCCAATTTAAAGGTCGGAGAACAAGGATTCCGAGAAGAAAATAATTTAAAAGTAGAGAATAGTCCTTGTTTTCGTGTTTTATATCTGTTCATTTAACTGAGAATTCGAAGTTTTCAGCGAAGTTTTTCTAACTAAGTCTTAGTCATTTAGCGCAACTATAGTCTGCATCAAGAGCCAGGTTTACAGCGCCGTATCCCGCGGAGCAGCGGTGAGTCTCTTTTATGTAACACCGCCTTTTGCCAGGATTCGGCATTGAAAACCAAGTTCTTGGACTATATGTTTTGTACTATCTAAAGTTTGCTTTCAAGTTCAGGCCTGTTGCGTATAAAAAGAAATTGAAGCCTCTTCTCTTATTTGTAAAACCCTACTAACTTTTTAGCACTTCATCTACTTTCATAGAACTATTATTTTGTTAATTCTAAGAATAATTATATTTTCAGTTGCTTATAATGAGTGGCAAACAGCGCGATTGCTTTCCTCTAGGACAAGCTGTCGGTTCGATTATAGACAGATTAAGAGGTAGGTAATATTTAATTTACTTTTATATACTTTAATGTTATTAAAATATGTTTGTATTATGAACTGTAAATAATCATTATAAGTTATATTAAAGGCCGTCCCCGTATTTCGGCAGCTGCTGTGAGACGCGTGTGGTATTCTCTAGAATCGCCACAAGACTACTTTCATAAGGTTGGTTTTTAGTTTTTGGTAAACAGAAATTACCAGAATTTACTTACAACCAAAGTCGATGTGGCCGAATTCTGAGAACTCAGCCCACTACCCAGATCGTCCTGATTCGGTATTTCAATGTGAAAAGTATTTGATCATACTTGCCTGCCTCAGGCTTGCCAGACTGGGCAAAGTTGGCCGGGGCCCATGCCCAACTTTGCTTAGGCCAGGATTTGGAATATTCAGAAAGCTAATCTAGCCGATCATTATTCGAGGGTTTCCCTGAGATTTCATCTCATACGGAGGCCAGGTCAAGCCAGTTAAGACACTCTGGCTTAAGTTAGTTGGTCTTTTAATACAGAAATAGCAAAAAACCGTCCCGGACTGGTCCCTCCCCAATAGATTTCAATCTGCTTTCTTAGGTACTCCGTAATGTTATCCGACGAGATGAGACTCTAGCAGAAGTATTTATGTCTAAGAAACAATACGCACAGAATGATGCAGAAAGAGATTTTGTACTGGCACTTTTAGCAAGTAGAATGGCAGATTTTTATGCTAATCTAATGCAGGTAAATGGCCAGTTGGAATGGCGGGAAACTAAGTTATTCAAATAGTTTTAATGTTTATGTGACACAATATAGTTCATAATTCAGTAACATATGTAACTAACTAAAGTCTAATTCAAAAGTAAAGAAGCTATGCTATAGACGACAGACGAATCGCTTTCAGATAAAGGTCTATTTATTATAATGCGAGCGTACAAATATATCGGTTCCTTGTGCATTTTCTTTGAATTTCCGCGCACCTTCTAACTTCTACCGTATACCGCTGCAAACGATTCATTCGCCGACTATATACAATTTTAATGCCTATTTCGCTGCAAGTTTTTAAAATACGCAACTTTTTAATAAAATAGACAGAAGACAAATCCTCTTTACTCTTAAATAGCACTATATACGCCGAATCTTACGCTGAATACATAATCTAGAAATAGAAACAAATTTGAGTTTGGAATGTCGGGCCCCAAATTCATAAAAACATTTATAGCATTTTTAGGATTACATTTGCTATTATTTTCTTTACAGGATGAAGTATTAAATAATGTGACTGAATTCCGGAAGCAATGTTTTACATTAGGAATGCAGCATGCGGCATTCAGTACAGAACCTTTAAAGGTACATATATACATTGAAAATGCAGGTCATATATAATCAGCGCCGAGAGTAATAATAGAGTGTCACTTGCGTATTTTTAGGATTTTTAACACCGCACCTGCAGGCACGCACGTACTTCCAAAGTACAATATTGAGCGGAGAGTAGCCGCCATAAGCTGGCGCGGTGCTCGTAAAAACGGTGCTCAGTTGAGCGTTGAATTCTTACCCTCCATCATTACTATTGACGCTGACTATACGCAAACATGCACAATAGCCGATACGAGATGGGCCATGTCGCCATTTAGATGTTATTCGGAAAAAGAAAGTCCATTTTCAATTAATTCTTGGTTGGTTAGCCGGGCCCGGAACCCGTCCTTTATCACCCATGGCAATTAGAATCTTTATAAATCATTCATTAAACCATTTTTAGCTAATTTACTGGAGCGAGCTTACTCTGGCCATGATAGAGGAGTTAGAATCTTCCGGTATTTGTCCCTCTGACGACCTTCAGTCGTGGCAGGCGATGTTACATGTAGTAAATGAACAAATGATAGAAGGATATCAACACGCAAGAAGCGCCAGCAAAGAAGTTCACTGACGCAAAACGAGTTTTCTTTTATAAATTGTCTTTTATTTAGTCTGTATCAATGGCTAGGTTGTTCCTCAGTGTCTAGGGGGAGCAGCTGTGTTATATTGTAACGAATAGAATATCAATGAATTGAAAGCATTTTTAAAAGTATATTCATTTTTTATAACACCGCTTGTTTCTAGAATACTGCGCTGGAAACTTAGCTTTTGATAATGACTATAATATTTTGTTGTCTGGTCCAAACTAGTTTCTTTTAATCTTTAAAGATAATAGTCGTATCTTATGGTTAAATGACAAGTTTAATTTGACCTATTTATCTCATTCTTTTACCTATTAACTTTATTCGATTAACTAACTTTTATGTTAAATGTTCTTATATTCAACATTATTGATTTTTCTAATAAATACCGTACCTCCTGTACCTGCGAATCTAAAATTCTCGTCGAATGCGTCAAATTCCACCTCAACCAATGAAAGTCAGCTAGTTACTGATGATATGGACATGTTTATTAACCAAATTATGCATTTTGATAAAATGGCCAGGGTAAGTAGTAACAGTTTAAATGATAGTTTATATATAAAATGTGTATTTTCATTGGTAACACTAATATTTCGTACCGCAAACGAATTTTTAGTTTTTCGAAGAAATTCATTCAATCATCTCCATAAAGCACAGTCATTTATTTTGTTCCGGGCTGGGAATTTCACTGGCAGCCCCGACTTTTTGGGAAATCGACCCGGGCCGAAAATTTTGCCCGGCCAGCCTTTTCCAAGCCCTGATTTCGTTTGACCGCATCGGCGGACCGTGCTGTCAAGTCCTTCATTCTGTCACCGAGCAATAATTTCCAAAGTGCCAACTCAGCAATCTGGGAGTTTCTCAGGCTGGAAATTCCCAACCTAGAAATTCAAGCCTAATGCTGTTTGAATAATTCAAAAATCTATCTCTCAACTCCGGAACCTTAAATTCAAGTATCTTTTGTTTAGGAGTTGCCAGTAGTAATGGTTGCAACAGATGAAGAAATGGACGAGATGGAACGAGAGGAAGCGAGAGAATTAAGAATGAAAAGAGATGCAGACATAAGGAGGAGTAGTGAGAAGGTAAGATGAGCTCCTTTAGTAGGGGCCGGTTCGGGCCTTGCCACGGGCTAACTTTAGGAAAAGGCAAATGTTTATTTAGAGGATATATGTTTACCTGTATCACTCGTATCACAATAATAGTAAATTTCTTCGAAACAGTGGTTTGGCCGTTCATTCCGGAATCTTCTAAGTAAAGAGGGCTTCTTTCTAACATTTAGTCTTTGGGTAAAGGTTCAGCAGAATATTTCAGAAAAGAAAGCCTTTATTTAAAACGATGGTCTCGCCACGAACTCCTTTTGTACGACTAAGTGATCTTGGCCGTCTGCCAACAAATAGATATCAATGTATGGATATATTCTGTATTTGTGTTTATCTTAGAGGTAGGTCCCAAATTTGTGTGTTTGATGGGCGGTTCAGTAGGCGCAAATGTTGCGCATCTATGGGCTCGACTGGGTCGGAACTATTTTCTATATATTTTCTATAAAATATTTTCTACACGCCCTTACTACTCTGAAGTAATTGAAGAATAAAAACGGTTTTTCTATATGGGCCAAATCTTAAAATCGAAGTCATTAAAGTTTTCTGAACTGCTAAAACTTCGATGATGTGTGTTTGTGTTCAGAATTCTTGTCCTCGATCCACAGCATGAAATAAAACTCAAAATGTGGTTTATCTATAGTGAAGTTACAGGTTACTTTACTAATAATAAATGTACATTGAAAAACGGGAAAGAATTCAAGAAGATTGTTAGAAAAGAAATACGAATGATGACAGAAGATGAATTGAAAAGGTAACTCAGGCCTACTTGATTATTGATTGATATTGATTTATTCACTATAATTACAGGTTTCGTGCAGCCATGTGGTTAGTACAACCAACTGTCTTTAAAGAGTTATCCGCTGTTCATGGATCAATTGAAAAAGCACCTGGAGCACACTCTGGACCAGCATTTCTACCATTTCACAGGGAGTTCCTAAAAAGGTAAACTCAAGGTCTAATTGGAACAATGCTAACTAAACTGGTGACAACAGGATTCCGATACAGGATGTAATAAGAGCTTAGTTTCTAGCGCAGTAGAGTTGGGCGTTTGGGCTCATTTTCGAAAAATGAGCTTTTTTATTTTTTGCTTCCAAGTTTAACTTTTTAAATAGTGCTCAGACCAGGCTGGTACTTTCTGACAATATAGAACATCTACCACTACATATAATATCGACAAATTAGCTTGATTCAACCAGTAGAACGTTGGTTAGTCACTAAAGCTCGAAAAAGCTTAACCTCGTTTTTAAAAACCTAATCTGAGCTCTGTAAGAACAGTTCGTTTTTGAAAACGAGCCCAAACGCCCAACTCTACAGTATCCTGGAGAGAGGCGGTATTTGGCTGAAATGAATGCACTTCTGAAGAAAAGACTCCCAATCCAAAGATTTTCTATTTATTTTTACTTAGCTTTTCCTCCGGATAACCTATGCCAATGTGATATATCCCAAAAACCTGGAGCCTAGCTAGACCCGCGAAAATCTTAAATACTGCTACAATTACTACAAAACCTATTCAATTTTCTGATGAGGGGCAAACTTGCTCCGAATTCCAAGTTTCAGATACTTTTAATATGCACATTCAGAATGGAAATCGCAATTCGATCAGTTGACGAAACAGTTTTCATTCCTTACTGGGACTCCAGACTGGACGCTGGTTTGCTAGATCCACGAGGTTCTTTAGAGATATATAATACAGTAACCCACTTTGTTATTAGGCTCCGCCCTGTTTAGTGATGATCTTCTTGGTGAGACCAATTCAAAAAATGAAGTTATAAATGGAATGTTCAAGGGTTGGACGAGCCATCTGGTTAGTAGGGAAGAGGTCAGAGCGGGGCTCTTTTTCTTCTCACTTTCTCGGACTTGTAAATATATAAAAGTTATTATTGTGGAAATCTGTTATCCGAGTCAATATTTTTGCTTCATATTAAACTAAACTTTTAAGTAGTGTCGCATTAATACCTATTGTGTAAAATTTATTAAATATCTCATATCTCTAGGGCTCGGTAATAAGGACTTTACTGTTTTTAGACTACAATTACAACTAGAAAAGTAGGACATCGCAAATCATCGCTGATTTCGTTTAAAAGTACAGATCGAATAATGAAAGAATTCAGAGGAATTCACCAGATGTTAGCAGCTACCGCAGCTAGAGTAAGTTAAGGAAGTGGAAGATACGGGAGAGAAAATTGGATCAGGCAATTAAATTTTAATAACATGGCTTTAAAGTAGCTGCATCTGCTATTAGAGTTGGGCCGCTCGAAATTCGAGTTTACGCTCCGTCAGAAGCCCGAAAGCCTGTTGTAAGATCATTTGAGCTCGGTTTTGTACCTGTCCCTATTTGTCAAAGCCCTTTTTGAACTGAACCCCGAGCTTGGTTGAAACGGACACATGCGCCCAACTTTAGCAGCTACAAATATGAATCTAACGTTGGACTACTTAATTGTTGGGCTACAATTTAATTGGACTACTTCCAGCCTGGACAATTAATTGACAAACCGATTCTGAATAAATATTATTATTATTATTATTACTTACAGCCTTCTTGCAATCAGAAAGGCGGCAAAGCAGTTCTAGAACTATTGCACGGAAACAACCATATCTACGTGGGGGGTAAGCTTTGAGTAAACAAATGACAATCAAGCAAAGCAATCTGGAAATTTGTTGACCTCGTCCTGGCCTGACCCGTCGGCCTGTGGGCTTTGAGTTGTCTCTTAACGAGAAGCGAAGATTTAACGAGCCAACTAGCCGAGCCGCTTGCAATCAAGAAGACGCCAACAAATATTGAGAATGTTTCTTAAAAAGACAATTAATCTTAAATTGCTTACCATCCGTGGTTCGGTAGAAATGTTTATCTTCACGGGCCGTTCCGTTTCGACTCGTGGGGTGAAGTCCAGTTTTGAGGTGCGGTTGTCGGGCCGCCGGCGTGTAGGCCACGCCGGTGCCAGAGCTGGTTATCCGGCCGGCCCGGGCCGGTAACCAGCTCTGGCCGGGGTCAAGCCTGGGCTTTATTAAGAATCACGGTCATTGGAGCACATTGCAGGTGACATGGGGCAGACTTTGCGCTCCACTAACGATGTACTATTCTTTCTTTTACATTCTTTTGTGGATAAAACATGGGAAGAATGGAGGCTGAAAAAACAGGTAGGCACGCAGTCTGCGTCTATTGCTAGGTTATAGCGCAGTCTCCCAGGTTGCAGCGCTATTAGAATAAAATGAATGAAAAATCGGTGGATTGGGAGGATCGTCTTCAAAAGTAAATTCACTTTGATAAAACAACCCCTCTCTCGAGGATATTGCGCTGTAAATCTAGCTCTTGAAACCGACTATACTCAGGTTCAAGATAATATAAAAACAAAACCTCAAGTAGCAACTATTGTTGAACGCTGACAGATGTAAAGTATGCCGTACTCCCAGCCTTTGCCGACCAGGGACTGGAATATTGTTATTTTCTATGATACTGCATTTGAAATATACTAAATAAATAGCTTACGTAATCTGACTTAGCTATAATTTCTAAGTGTCATCTTAAACTGTTTGCTACCTTTAGTCTCGTCATGCTCGCAGCTCATCGTATCCTCCGGATAAGCTCTCTTGTTCTGCAATGTCCCATTGGAGTAGAAGTATTATGACTCCATTCTCACCTTTTACTAATAAAATGGGAATTAGTAACAAATATACAGGTTAGTGAGGATAGATCAGGATTGGGCATTTAACGGGACGGTCCGAGAAATATGGATCACGAGCCGGTCGTGGCCGGCTCATTTTCACCAAAGCGATAGGTGTAATAATCCGGCCGTCAACAAATGATCTCAAAATGGCGATAGCAGAGCTTCCCAAGCTGCCTCCACTGAGACATGATAGTTGTAAGTATATGCGTCATAAGGGTGGAGTTTTAACTGGCGGGGCCGGCCACTCAAAATTACTACAGATCGGCCCCTAAACAGCCTTGTTGGGCACTATTCTAGAGAAATGTCTTGGCTATTTCAGATAATCTCTACAGCTATGCTCCTACCCCAACATGTAGCCATACTAAGAAGGATTGTGGTTCAAAGTGAGGTGAACCACATTTTAAGCTAGAAATTATATCCAATTAATATAGTCTTTCACTGAATTGAAACCGTACCGTGGCTTCATAATGGTTCATCCTTGACATAGAATAACATTGGTATATGCAATTGGGTTGGGCAACTCGGACCGAAAAAAACAAGCTTACACTCGAAATTTAAGCAAGGCCCGACGAACATGTTTGGAGACGAAGCCCGGGCTTGCGTTAAAAGCGCCCAGATGGCCAGCTCTAATATATAATAAAGAGGTTCACTAAAAGGGTATAACGACTTTCCATTCAGATATCTTTTCTGTGACACGCACCATTGGGTTTGCGTAGCTCGAATTCGCACTGGATTCACATGCAAAACTTCGTCCTACGGTGGTAAGCAGTGGACATTATAATGTATTCTCAGAATAATAATAAATATACAATCACAATGTATATAGTGTATGACTTTATTTTAATTTGTAATTTTTAATAAGGTGCTGATCCATGTTACAAGTCAATATGTGTTCGTGGTGTCTGCAGTTCCCGTGGCAAACAGCCAAATACTAAGTGGAAGCCAATTCAGATGAGAAAACCACCAAATGTCAGTGATGAGGTCAGTCAATAGCCATCAACACACTTACTATAAAACATCTAATTCACCCTATAAAAATATATATATCCCAGTTTTCTACAACAACCGAAAAATATATACCTCTTATAGTCATGCTTCAATTCAAATGAATGCTGCTCCTACTGGGCTTCAAGAGGTTTATGTAGATCGGCAGAAGCACCCAAAATGGCTCTTATATGTGCAGCAAGTTGCGGTCAATGCAAACCGAAATATCCAATGATGGACGGTGGGTTTGCAAGAAAAAAATATAAATGAATTGTATGTACACTATCAACAGGTTAAACTATAGAACTTCAATAACCACTAGAAGTTCCTCTTCAAGTAATTCGCTTTATTCCAAATAGACCAACCTACAGATCAAAGCAGGGCTGGCCTGCATATCAAAAACTTTTGGGACCCCGTTTAGTCCGCAATTTTGCCACACCTGCATCAAAGTAACATTAATTTAAAAAAATCTTATAATTCCAGACTGCAATGACCGACATGCACTCTGCGTTCATTTCTCCAGAAAAGGCGAATGCTCCAAGAATATAAAATGGATGAACGAAAATTGTAGAAGAACGTGCAACAGATGTGCGAGAACGAAAAAAGAATCGTGCTTGCATCTATCAATAAACTAATAATTTCAATGAGATACATGTTTTTTCATAAAGCAATGTTATAACGAGCGGGTGCTACGTGGGCTGGAGGAAAGCACTTCAAAAATAACTTCCATATTACATGAAAAATATGTTCCCTGGATATAAGTACAATGCGAACACCCGTAGACCTACAAAGGAGTAAACAAAATGTATAAATCTGCCCATTAATGTTTATAGGTGCTACGTGATCACATTTCTGAAGTACCTCCCTCCAACAAACATAGAACCAACGGGCGGTTATCATTCCGAGAAATGAAACGGGTTCTGACATTGAAAAATACATATTTCTCAGCGTTACACATCTGATAACAATATACCGCACTATGGAAATGTTAAATCAATAAATATAAAATTGAAAAGAACCTTTGCGAGAGCGACGTATTCCTATAATAAATTGCAACAAAAACCATAAAAGAAACTTCGTAGCAGTGATAAAGAGCATGGCTGCATGCCTGTTCGGACTATTTGCTGCAGACGTCCTGGGCAACTATTACAATTGTTACACTGGTCGGAATGCTAGAATCGTAGTTAACATCGATAAAAGTATCCTCCGCTGGTAATTTAGATCTTCATATAGATTACTTCGTAGCACATTAAAAACCAGTCATTGCCTTGAAATCGTAGGGAAAATCTATCTTAAAACACATTCACAAACAATTCGTAAACCTTTTGATTATTCTAGCTGACATCGGATAATATTATTTCACGAGCACTTTTCAGTACGTGTCTTGCGTATATCGATATTTTAGCGCCGGTTATTTTAATCCTATATATTTATTTCTTCTTTTTTCCTGAAATTCCAATTTCTGATGTAATTTCTACCTTCAGAGATACTGAATGTGGTAGGAAATATGGATCGAAGGGTTGATAACAGAAAACCCTCACTAAATGGCCTAAACTTAAAATTTTCAAGGGTAAGTACTACTTTCCATTTGACTCATTTATAATTGCTGAATTTCAGAATGGTTTCGGAGTACCGACCTCATCTACCTACAAAAGTATTCCAATTTTCCCCATAACTTCGCCAGCTGTGGACCATCTTCATTCAAACAGGCGATATCTGAGGTCATCATGCCTCACTTGTTTTCCTGAAACAGTGCCGGTAAAACATGACGACTATGTTGATTTACTTCAGTTCTCAAATGTAAGCTACATACCCTTTTCTCCATAATTACATCTTATTTAGTTTGGTGGTTTGCCATATCCAATGGCACCCGGTCTCAAGCCCCCGTCTCGTTGGTTCGCTGACTTAAGATATGCCATCAGCACTCCACTCAATTATAGATATCCAGCAGTTAAAGAAGAAGTTATGAAATCTGAAAGGTTTGCTTGGCTTTGGTGATATAGCTTATTGATGTACTTCAGAGTTAAACTATCTCTTTCTCTGGAAGTGGCGAGCTCAGGTTTAACACCGAAGTCTGTTTTGGATAGAGCTCTTAGAATATTTAATGAAATTCACGCCACCTTGTCTTGGGCAGTTTGTAAAGCCTGTGGATACGTTTTGTTCAAGGTGAGATTTGATATTTAGTTATCTTTTATAGTTCGCTAATAGGTATTTCGTCGTCTTATGACTCGTCTCCTAGTCAGCCCAGCTCAAATGAAACAACTACAAATTGCAAATGCGGTATGTTCATCAAATTTAGATAATATTCAGCTCTTCTTTTTTAGACTGGCATTCCAATCGTCTATCTTCCTCTACATCAGAGTCACTTGGATTATCTTCTCATCACTTGGGCTGCCTGGCATTTTGATCTACCATTGCCACATATTGCATCAGGAGACAACCTCAACCTGTCAGGATTCGGGTTCGGCTACTTCAAATTAGCATACATTCTTCTATGTTTCTAGATGGTTGCTAAGATCGACCGGTGCATTTTTCATCCGCAGAAGGTTAGATCCCAATGTTGATGCGGGTAAAGACATGTTATATCGGTTTGTATTGATTTAATTCTTCTATGATTTGATATTTTTAGGGCCGTATTGCATTCGTACATCGAGCAGGTATTAAAGAAGGGAATGCCCATAGAATTTTTCCTAGAAGGCACACGGTTAATTAACTTCGAGATTAAATTATAATATATATTTTCAGGAGCCGATTTGGCAAATCGTTAATTCCCAAGCATGGACTTATATCCAATGTCGTTGAAGCTGTGCAGCAAGGTTGTAAATGAGGTCAAATATCATATTTACATATTTTTAGGAATTATAACTGATTGTTATCTGGTGCCGGTATCATATACATATGACAGAGTGGCCGAGGGCGTATTTTTGAATGAATTAATGGGTGTTCCAAAGGTAAGATCAACATATACCGCTTTATAGGTAATAATTGTAGGTTCGCGAGAGTTTCCTCGGCGTACTTCGTGGTGTTATCAAGGGATTCGGAGTATCCCAGCGTTGTGGAGCCGTGCGAATGCATTTTGGTCAACCTGTCCTGCTAACGGTATGATCCTGTAACTCGTGTTTTCCTACCTTATTCTTTCAGGATTATTTGGCTGCTTTATCGCATGGCTCGAAAGAGGCACGAATATGCGATACTCTTACGAGATTACCACATTCTTACTCTTACAGGTTTTGGAAAGTAGATTTTTTCTCATTATGTTCTTTTTTTTAGAGAGCTTGTTCCCTGGCACAGAGCGCATATTCAGGAAGTTGACAACCGTACCCTGATCAGATCAATTGGTTATCATATTGTATATGGTTGGTAATCAGATCATGTAACAAAATAATATCCCTTTTCAGAGGCACAGGCTAGTGTGTCAATTTCTCTTGGCTCCGTAGTCAGTACGTTGCTTCTCTGCAAATTTAGACAGGTAATCACTTAACCCTTTTATATTAAAATTTTTTATAGGGTGTCCCTCATAATATTCTGTCCGCTGATGTCCAGTGGCTTTGTGAAGAAATCTTAAGAAATGGTAGTGAAGTTATGGGATGGCGCGATAGCGATACCTCTGGATCGACTGCTCTAGAGGTTGTATCAAGTCCTTTTGCTAAATTACTTTGCCGTTTCAGTATGGAATTACATACATCAGGGAGTCTATCAAAAGGGAGTGTGATTTCATTGAACCTAGTCATGCTCATCGTCATTTAATTCATCTTGCATATTCCAAAAATGCACTTATTCCACTGTTTGCTATCAAGGGTGTATTAGGTAAGTGTTTACTTAGTATTTCCTTTAATTGACTCGTAACTTTCAGCGCTGATAGTCACCTCTCTGCCTCCTAATGAGCTCACCATTGATCGCATCGTTCATGACGCTCACCAACTCTGCGACTGGATGCAGAATGAATTTATTGCATGCAGGGTATAGCTCAACGTCATCAATTTTAACAATGTTTTTCTAGCCATGTGAAAATATATCCGATGTTATTTCGGATGTTTTGCACTCTATGAGTGAAGGGGTTACCTCGCTCCTTATTTACGATGATGAGGAAGAATCTACTGCAGGCAGTGTATTGGTAAGAATGACAATATGTCACAATATTTTATCAGCATCGTTTAGATACGGAACGATGAACAGCGAAGCGTTCTCTACTTCTATGCCAATATGATGCGACCCATCGTACAGTCGCTATTCTTGGTTTGTCAAGAGGTTGCGAAAATGGGTGCGGAAACTAAGGAATCCGAACCATCATTTATTCGGTCGTTATGTAAAAATACTTTGAGGGACATCAACGAATCGCCATTCCCACTCTTAGGTGAGTCTTGATTTCTGTAAACAAATACTTTGTCATCATTTAGTTGAATCAATCAACAGTGATTCATTCAAAAATGGTATACGCCTACTACGTGAAAAGAAGATGGTTTATGGAAAGGATCCATACTTCCAAGTTTTACAAGTAGATGAGATACAATCAATCGCTTTAAGGCTCAAAGACTTATTGAAGGTATATATTTGAAATGTTTTTTGTTAATGCTAGGTTGTTGATTTGTTTATTCTTGTTAGACATATAAAAAATGTTCAATAAAATATTTATATTAGTGAAATAAATCTTATTTAAATGCATACAATTATTACAGCTCTGTTACAGTAAAGCTCTGGTTTTCTTTCAACACCGGCAATTTTTCGAAAAAATTAGGTTCTCGGCCTAAACAAAACAATGAGATTAATTATGTTGTGAATTAACTCACGTAGTCAATTTTCTTATCGCTGACTGTACTTCAGACTTGTTAGCTTGGGGGTGGGCAATACGTTTCAAAAGTTCCTCTACCAACTGATTGCAAATTCCGGGTGAAACCTATAAACACGGAAGAAACTGTTTAAAAATGCCAATGAAATTCTTACGTTTTCCGCTTGTTTTAAAGCATTAGCTAGATGTTCCAGCTCTGCCCCAGCATGACGCGTCCTTGATAAAATGTCCAGTGCGGGAAGAAGTGAAACATCAAGAGCTCCCTAAAGTAAACAAATATATTTTTACTTAAATGCAAATAGGCGATACCCTGTCGACTCGCACAGTATCATCATATGTGCCATTTCCATTCTGAGATCCATGGCCATTTTGAGTCGGCTTTTCAGTCTAAGAAAGTAAACAGTATTCGCATAATTTGGTCTTAATAACCTCTCTCCGCCCACTACTCTGTGGGTATTCTCTGTTAGATCCGTTTTCATAAGCGGATGTTCTGTCGCTTCTAGTAGAATGTGGACGCTGTCGCTCAACAGATCCACGCGACGAAGAAGATGGCGAAGAAATGGAAACGTGAGTAGCCGATGACGACGAAACCGATTGTGTTCGTGGAAGTGACGATACCTAAACAGTAATAACACTAATAAAGAGCAATCTATGATACTTACCGGACTAATAGGAGGGCTACCAAGAGTAATGGTTGTGGGACCAGGAGCGGACTTTACGTAGGTGCTTGTGACATAGTTAGTCGGATCGTTCTCCCTTCTGTTTTCTTCTTCGACCAATGATGTTCTTCGAAGCTGATCTACTACACTTGCCATCATGGGTGAAGACTAAAAATTATTCTATAATAAAATCAGCAAGTAGTAGATAATACCTTTACAATAGTACCATTGGGGCTATGTTCTCGTATACCAGGTCGTTGAGTTCTTTCGCGATGACGAACAGTTTCATCAACACTAAAATAAGAGATATAATATATGGAGTGATATGTTTAACGAACATGTCCTTATGTCCTCGCACAGTTGGATAATCCCATGAATTACTTCCGCTTCCTCCGTCGGAGTCTTCGTCAACATCACTATCGGACGACACACCCGTACGAGCCCTACAAATTCATACAAGATGGGAACCGAAGAAGTAAATCAAACCTGTGTTCAGCAGCCTTTTCAATTAATTCGACGAGAATACTATTCTTCTTAGCTCGCCTGATAAATGGATGCTTCAGCAACGCATTGGCTGAAGGACGCTGAAGTACCCAAATTAATGTATACCATTGGATTGCGAAACTTACATTTTCCGGATCTTTATTCAAGCAAATCTCAACAAAATTCTGGAACAGCTTACTCCATTGTGCGCCTTGCAATTGTGGAGGTGGGTTCTTTGGAATGATGAACAGCACTAAAACATAAGGTAAAATATATACAACGCTAATTACAACAACCTCTCATCGGGTGCAAATCACTGTGCGGTGGTTCTCCATTGGCTAATTCAATTGCTGTGATCCCAAGCGACCAGATATCAGCCTAGAAAAGAATAATTAGTTAGGTGGAACTGTACAAATAGTTTCGCAATATTGGTAAAACAAAGGTGGAAGCACAATACCTTGTAGTCGTAGCTCGCTTGCTTGATTAATTCAGGAGCCATCCAAAACGGTGAACCGACAAAGGTATTCCGTTTTTTCACGGTTTCAGTTAGCTGACCGGCAACTCCGAAATCAGCTACTTTTACATCGCCGTGTTCAGACACGAGAACATTTGCAGCTAAAAGTGATACATAAGGTAAATATAGGTTGAAGCAAGGGAATATAGAGGGGTTAGGGTAATATCGCGTACAGAACACATCACAATGAAAACGTAGTCACGTTGCACGTAAAAGCGCTGACATATATGTAACCTTTTCATTATACAGTCCTTGGTTTATGAGCTCAGGCGCCATATAAAACGGAGTACCAACGAAAGTATCGGCTTTCCTGCCGGATATTGTCTCGAGCTGTTTAGCAACTCCAAAATCTCCTAACTTTATCGTAGCCACCCCAGCATGAGAATCCAATAAAACATTCGCACCTTTGTAAAATGAATGGACCAAATTAAATGCGAACAAACCTTTAATATCTCTGTGAACCTTCTTTTCACCATGAAGGTACTCCAGTCCCTTCAAGATCTCCCGTATTATAACGGCAATCTGATTTTCGTCTAATTTGGTATTTTTTCGTAAATCTAGAGCGGAACCACCGCCCAAATATTCCATAATAATCCATAGCTTAGATCCCTAAATTTGAGTATTTAGAAGGAATTCCTGAAACTAAAAACCTTGAGAAAACTTCCAAAATACTTCGTAACATAAGGGGAGTCGCATTGACTTAGAACCTAAATCATAAAGATAATTGTCGACAAAAATGTAAAAAAACCTGAATTTCCTGCTGAATATCTTCGATTTCATCTTCAGCTTGTTCCAAATCGATGATTTTGATCGCGACAACCTTAATCAAACTTATAATTGAGAAAAATCAAGAGATAAGATTACCTGTCCGATTCTATTGTCTATTCCTTTGTAGACCTCACCGAAGGAACCTCGGCCAATGCGCTCCTGGCGAGTAAAAATTTGTTCGGGATCCAGCTTCTGAAAGGATTTTATCAAGGGATTTTGCGGAGCCACCAGATTATACACAACACATATGTAAAAAGAGATTTATAACCTTAGATATTTGTGGGTGACTTGTCATCCCGCAAAATATGCGAACCGAACGGTTCCAACAAGAGCAAATCCGATAAATAGCGATATTTCGAACGAGAAAAAATCGGCCCATTCAAATATTATTTCTTAATACCGCGCTTTTTTTTGTGACGGCACAAAAAATAACGTGGGTTTGCAAATTCTTCAGATAAGCGCTGTTATGATTAAAAATCGTCGTTTTAATATTTGAAATCTTTAATTTGCATGATTTTATGAGTATTGAGGCTATGTTAATTATCTTCAGTTCAATCCGATCAAAACCTAGGAAAATATTAGGTAATTGTTTGTAAACATTTTATACTTGAAAAACACTATAAAATACAAAATATAAACGATCAGCTGTTGGGTGTATAATGTTTTTGTATGAGTCAAATCTATTTAAATGAGAGAGCGGGTCTGTAGAGGACACTCGGTCGGTCTAGCACGATAACCATCAATCGATATGCAAACACACTCTCGCACTGATCATATATGGCCAGAACGAGAGTGAAAACTATTTTATATTTAAAAGTAAAGCCTCTTTTATGCATACAACTATGCTTGATACCATATTTAGAGTAAAGTTGTCCAGTATTTATTTAAACAAGCGAAAAGTAGCTACTTTATTGAAGTTAGAAAAGTGTGTTTGTTCTTTAGCTTACAATACAAACTACACATTTTAGCGGTTAAGAGATACATAAATCTAATCAGAGGTACGGACGTCAGTAAAATTATCTATAGTACCAAGAAGGATCGCGATTGGTTTTCGGTTTTGGGAAAGCTTGCCAGATTCAGTATTTGGAGCAAACTTTGAGCTCATAAATGTGATACATATTCTTGTTCATAACAGTAATTTGAAAGTATTATTATAGTTAAGCTAAATACATAGTAAGGGTCTATTTAAAATTAAAACAAAAGGTCGAAATCACCAGCACCTGCGAACTCACCCTCGTACTAGCAGTGAACTTTAGCATAATAGAGAGGCCAACTGAGAGGTGATTGATCGGTTAGTAAGTAGTAAAATAAGATAAAATAGATAAAATATATATTTAGAGAGAGTAAATGGGATACAAATACAAGTTTGAGAAGGATGAAGGAATGTGAGAAACGCGTCCCGATCGCACTTCGCAAACAAAACACGCTGCAGTTTTTGTTCAGTCAACACCCCAGCGTTCGAAAGCATGTCCTTTCACCCAATTGTTATGTATCGTTTTAGATTTGTAGATTAGTTTTCTTTTGTAGTTTTTTTTTGGAGTTTTCTTTTGTATGGATCTTTGATCCACAAAACGATGACACTTTTCAAAGCTCTTATTGACTTTAGCTGCGGACATTCAGGAAGGGTTAATCAATTCAAAAGAATAAGTTCTTATCGGTCAACGGGTTTATCAATTTAGTTTATTAGCAAATATTTTTATTATTCTTTTTAATAATTACTCACCGATGACTGTATTCTTTCTATAGGTTGATTGCTTCTTGGTGTTTCAGTCTTTTTCATTTCAATATTTTCTTTTTGCTCCTTAACTTCATCATCCTTATCCACCTCCTCTCTCACAATCCCCCTCATTCCGGCACCAAACATTGCCGGGAGACGATTGTTCATCCCGAAGAAACCGCCGGAATCGTTATTTGGCGCCACTTCCGCAGGTTCATCCTTCGGCGCGTTGATTATCTTCCGCGGTGACGGAATTGGCGGTGCCACTGCGCGAACGGTGCCACTGGGTGAATCTGCAGTCTTCTGTTGGTGAATAAAAGATGGAGTCGGTCGAATTTCAAAGTTTCTCATAATTTCGGCTCCTTGAAACTCTTCCTGCTCATCATCAGCATCCGCAGAATATTTAAAATCGGATGGGGCTATGTTTGCATTTAGTCGCGGCTTCAACTGAATTGGTTTTCGCTGATCGAATTTTTCTATAGCCGACTGTACTGAGGTGTTACGACATATTGTATCTGTGAAACGGTCTTCCGAAATCATTCTGTAATAAACTAGTTAATAAAATAATAAGGGAAAATGTATATAAGCAGACATTGTATTGCGAATAGTTGCTCAAAAGGATACAAGACTAATATAAAATGTTTTAATAAAACTTATGGTAATTTAGGTTAGGAATTTAGTGGGCCGGTTTTTCGGTTGTCGTACCAAACAGGGTCGGCCATTTTCCACTCCTTCATTTATTATAATCAAAGTAATCTAAACTCTATTGAGCTCTTTAGTTGGTCTAATGAAATACTAAAACGATCTACAGTAAAAATCCACATTTAATCATTTGTGTTCGAACGGGCCTCCCGGGCCGGACCAAGGGCCGAATTCGGGAGTTTTCGGCCCGGTCGGCGCCCAAAAACTTAATTATGATGCGGCCCGTTAACAGCTCCTGATTTCAATAATAGAACTAATAATATTATAAAAATGAATATAATAGTTTGCAAATATTGAATCGCAGCGGTTGGCAATAACGATTACTCATAGTCGACTGGAGATTAGCGAAAAAAGGACAGACATAAATGACAAAAGTATAAATATTACTACCAAGTGAATGAAAACATATGTTTAGCGGCCAATAATAACGGGAACCAAGGTATTCGTCGAACCGCCAAAGTCAAAAATATAATAAAGAATAATAAAAAAGATGAAATACACATTCTGCGATCCCTTACAACTATTTTATAAGTGTTCACTTATAAAGAAATTTAGTATTTGGCGTAAATTTGTAAATTGTTGTAGGCAATCGAAATTCACCAAACAATAGGGACATAAATTCTAGAGGTTACAGCAATTAATATAATACTAATGCGATAATAATATACGTATATCTAAGCATATTTTATATAGAATATTATTGAAGCTATTGAACTTTTCAAAATTTAGGTAGTTTTGCGATTCCCGGAAACCTTGGTTCCAAAGATACTTATACATGTTTAGCGGCCAAATAACTTATTATACATGAAAACTGAAGATTTTGATTTGCACTTTAAAAGGAGAGTGTGACACAAGTTGGGTTTTACAATTACATATATAGTTTACATCGAAAACAAGGTTTCCAGCGCAGAATCCTGGTGAGCAGCGGTGTTTTAAATAAACATTTATTAATTATTATTATTATTATTATTATTATTAACAGTCCATCTTACGAGGATACTGCACGGCAAATGCATATGAAACAAGAGGAAGTTTCCCTGTTAAGCTATAACCAATTAAAGGTGACATTGTCGGATTTACGAGTAATAATGGAGTGTTAAACGAGAAACCTGCTGAAAATGGCTATAATATATTAAGAAAAACAAATATATACGCAAAATTAGCGAAAACGGCGTGTTACACTTTATTACTATTCTTAATCAGACTATAATAATTGAGAGACTAAAGGTTAAAACCATCAACTATATATAAACTTGTCAATACATTTAAAAAGAAGAAAACTTATAAATACTTTACAATAAAACCTCCCTAATATAAAACTTGTTTCTCTTATTCTAATATATTACATATGTAACTGTGATTAAACTGATTCCTTCGGTTTTTCGTAAAGTTTAATAAAACGTTGGTTATCAGGGAAATAAAATTGGAATGTGTGCTGCGTAACAAAGCAGTGGTGAAATGAAAAATGTTATCTGAATATTCGATATAAAAAGAAAGGCAAATATACATGAGAAAAAGAAGATTGAAAGAAGAAAACGGCATGATGACAACATGCCGTCGTGAGTCAGACACTTGCAACCAGAGGGGTGGCAGCAAGGCATAATACCTGTAGGGCTGGAAAACTGGCCTGGATTTCTCAACTTTACTCAGGCTAGGTCCTTTAGAGAACCTTGAACCTCTCCAGGTAGCCAAGCTTTTGTTACTGCATATAATCATCTATGAATCTATGAATCATCTATGAGAACAGCTATGGAATTGTTCTATAAAGTTTTTTGAGATTGTTTTTAGCAAACAATATGATATAAATATGCAAATAAAAGACTAAAACAAAGTACAGACATTTACAATATAACGTTGTTTAAGAAATCATACGCCATAATAACTAAACCAAACGTCTTTCACTAAAATCGATGAAATATAATTTGAATATGAGGAAATCCGTTAAACTATCGGCGCTTATGCAGGATTAACCTCATTTATACTCTCAAAGAGGTTGCCGCCGCAATTTTAAGAAGGAAAGTTTAGTAAAAGTATAAGGAAAATATTATTATTGAAAGGAAATGTTACGCCGTCAACTTTCTCGCACCACTAGATAGTACAAACGCAAAAGTTTTCGAAAAATGTTTCGGAAAAACGGTATGCAGCAGTTTTTCGGTAAACCGTTCTGTTTTCCGTTCCTTTGACCAATGGCTGGTAATTTCGAAAACGATTCCGGGCCGACCTCTGTATTGGCCCACCTAACGAACCACTGATTCCTTGATTTAAACCCAAATATTTCGGTAATATTGCAAAATAAAACTTTACGAATATTCACAATAAACCTAATTCACAAGGTCATAGTAACATCTATTATATAGTCGCCAGTAATAATAAACTATAATAGTAAGCAGCAGTATCATAAATTAACTACTGAAATAACTTTGCATATATATTTTAGTATTCCAAAAGTATCAGAGCCATTTCCAAAAAGATTCTTGTTTAGCACTCCAGTATTAGTCTTTAATGAAATTATAATAGATATTTATAATAATAATATTATAAAAACCATTTAAATATAATAAAAGAGTTAACATCATATAAGTGTTATTTGTGTCCTTATTTGGCTGTAACCTTTTACTTCTCTTTGTTTGTCTCAGTTGGTTTGTACAATTGTAAGCAAAAGGGTAAATAAGGATTACCTGACAGGGAGGGCAAAAGACCGCCAGTTACACTAACTAGGGTAATTCTAAGAGGGCCCAGAAATCTAGCCTGGCCCGCTGATCCCGTTTATAAATACAGACTCCGCAACCGGCACGGCCTTTAATCCATGAATCTTAATTTAGCCTTTCTTGAATAGTTTTGTAATAAAAAATAAGCCAATAATAGCATTTGCATTCAAATTATATACTCGTTTAATCAGCGCCTTTTTACAAAACCAACTCTTTTATTACATGATGCCACAGTAAAGATACCTTCCAACATAAGTATCATAAGAGAAAATATCAAGAACTCTATGCTATAGACGATAAAATAAGTCCAGTCAAATCCGCCCCTTATAAAGGGTTAGATAAGAAGAATACAAGAGATCACAGAATACCACTGGGCCTATCTGAGAAGGGAGCCAGGGTGGATTCGGAGGGAGTATTCCATTCCACAACTGTCCTCATAAATAAGAAAATACTTTAAATCTTTATTGTTTATTTCATTTACATATAACTTCTGTTACAGGATTAACATAGTGATTAATAAAGGGCATTTTAAAGCTCCAGTTACCGTTGTTCTCACATATCATTTGTAATTCTTTCATAATAAAAGGCATATTTGTCAGAGTACTCTAAATAAATGATACTTTAGTCCTTTTTAAAACGTTAACAAACTTAGTGTCCTAGATATTCTATTAAATATTAATTTAAGAGAGTGGATGGTCTCCAGGGCTAAGAAAATGAGAACTTATTTAAGTCAAACTATGTACTTATGTACTATGTTAATCAATATCAATGCATTCAAATTTTTATATCCATTATGGGGCCGGCCACAGCTGTGAAAGGAGCCCTGGTCAAGCACGCCGTTGAGTTAGGCAGTTCTGGTAGGCTCGAGCTTGAATTCAAGTTGATTTAACATTCGTTATCTTATTACGATTCTCGAAAAAGAGCCCGAAACCTGGCACAGTATTTGCAGACCCTTCTTTATTGTTCATTAACTACAAAGGATATTAACTGCAGTCTAGTTATTAATTAAGTATTATAAGTAACCACATGCGAATGTTTATCTTCTTTGTTGTATTTGTTCAGTTTTGTTACTTCGCTGAGAATTCTTACATTCTGTGTAGTACATTTGATCTCAGCCTTGCAATTTGTTGCACTGAATTCAAAACCTATTTCATGTTATAGTCAGCGCCGAGAGTAATAATTTACTCTTCCTTGGGTATTTTCAGGATTTTCAACACCGCAACTGCAGGCAAATTACACACGAGTAGCCGCCAGATGCGGGCGCGGTGCTCGCAAAAGGTGCTCAGACGAGCGTTGAATTCGTAACACTCCATCATTACTCTTGGCGCTGACTATAAATTATAAACGTACTCATAGATTACAGCAGATCCCTTCACTGGCTTACATGAACAGTCTGAAATTTCTAAATATCTTAGAATAGCCCTATAGTCTCTATCAGGAGCTTCGATTATCAAGATTATGTTATCCTTTTCTTATAGAACAACACCTATAGTACACCACTCAGATTAGTCAACAGACAAGATTGGCCCGCGAAATTTGCAACCCTTGTCCTGACACCTCATCTCTCCTTCTTCGACTTACTTGTATTTAGAGCGGCTGCTATAACTGTTAATAAAAAGAAAAAAATCACAAGAACTTTCATTTTTGTGTAAAATATTAGACGTTTCTTGCTCTTAAAGCCGACTAAAATTCATTTTCTCACATGAAATTAGTATTTATTACCGATTAATAGCAATTTGAATGGGATCTTCGTGTCGTTCTTGGAAAGATAAAATTTAAAGTTTTTCTGTCAAGTTTGGCAACAATTGCTCGATGTTATAACTTACCATTAGTTCGTACTATTACTTAGCTTTAAGTTAATATTAAAAGGGTGGAGTTTTTGCATATCGGGCCGGCCCGGGTGCTATTGTAGGCTACAGTTTTTCCATCATAAATATAGCTTTGCCTATATAAATCGTCTCTGCACGATATTATAGAAATATTAAAATAAAGAACAGAAGAATAAAAACACTTTATTAATTCATTTATTTGAACATAACTTCAGTTATGTCATTGACTATTTGGTTGAGTTATCCTATTTTGAATGTACACAAATCATTTTACAAATTATCTGAGATTCTCCGATGAGCGAAGTGAAGTTGGGGACGACAAACTGAAAAAGAATACCTTAATTAATAGAGAATAGTCGAAACAAAGTAATCAAACCACTAGGTCATGGCGCGTCTTTTGTAGACATTCAATTTCTTCTCCCAATAAATTAAAATAGAAAATTTAATTTTGGTATAGTCGGATTTAAAAGTAATAAGGTCGTGTTAATAAGCGGGTTGCAATATTTTGTATGAGTAAGGCAGTGTTAAAGCAAGTTTGCAATATGCTGATATCGCGCGCGTAGCAGGCGCAAAAATGACGAAATACGGCCTCATTACTTTTGAATCTGACTATACACATAATTTGCAGAACCTTTAAATTTCTTCATATTTCTAGTCTATACTGGGTAATTCACAGGCCTCGTCTTAATTGCAAAATGCCTTGATGCTTGCAAAATGAACGTTATATCACCTCCTTTTTTATAATTTTAATTTAATTTGGTTCATTTAATCTTAAGAAATATAGCAATAAAAGTAGTTTAAAACCTAGCAAAGCGGATTTAAAATCTCGGAGGCCTAAGCTACTATCATACTTCAATGTAAGTTAATTTACTATTTTAACAGGTATTTAGTGTGCATAAAAGGCTATGTTTACAACGCAGTATTCTCTATAGAGGCGGTGTTATATACAAATGAATATACTTTTGAAGACAAGTTTTATAATTTACAGACTTTAATTCTGTTTTTATAACACTGCTACTCCCCAAGTTACTGCGCTGCAGCTGGAAACTTGGCTCTTAATACAGAGTATGTTCTGCCGCCTATTATAACTTTAGTAGAAAGAGAAACCTTATAATTTCTCTCAGAATTGAAGACTTAAACTGAAATATCCTTTGAACAAGAAAATATCCTAATTTTTAAAAGTTTCTCCACAGGTTGTTTCACATTTTCATTTCAGGTGCAGTACCGTAACCTACGAATCGTGGCGGGACTGGGCTCTTCTGCTAATTTGTCTTTTTTGCTGTTTAGGCCTTTTTGTTGACTTTCTGTTCATAAAGGTAGCTACCGTAACCCGCCGCTTCTAGAAGATACTGTCTGATTCAGGGTACTTTTCCACTTTCCGGTTGGGAATCCAACTTTTCTTTTCTCCTCTTGGTGCTGATGACTTTCTGTGGAGTACAGATTCATCTCGCTTATATGGCATCGAGTATTCTAACTAAATATTATGAACAGTTTCCAGATTGGATGTATAGGGTAAGAAAAATGAGAAACTTTATAAAATTTAATCAATATTCTCTTGGTTATTGGTTATTTGAAAATTGTTATAGTCAGTTACAGGAGTCATATTGCCAACCCTGTATCCTGGGGGGAGTAGGTGTCATATACATATAAACGAAAATCGGTGGATAGGAGGCTTTTCTGGAAAGTACATTCATTTTAACCAAACACCGCATCTCTCTAGTAAACTGTGCAGTCTTGTCTACTGAATATTCCTTCTTTCATTTATTTGTTTATTTTAGTTAACCGGTAATCTAACTGGTATTCCATACACTACAATTCTACTAATAAACATAGCAATAGGGGCACATCGTGTTTGTTATACAGTATTTCCAATAAAAGCAAGAAAATTCTTTACTAAGACTATTGCACAGGTGAGTATTTATACCACGTAATCGCGCGAATACTAAAATCAAAGAGGATGGGAGGAGTGTGAGATGAAGTTGGCCCAGTGGCTAGAAATTTCGTTTACTATAAAATCATGTATTTTTAAAAGATTGCTTATAGTCGAGCCAAGGCTTATGCAAGGGCACACGGTACGAACTACAAATTTTATCGGGGCGCGGTTTATTTTATTAACGACACATTTTATCGAACTACAAAAAATATAGACTATAAACGATGGTTATTTACAATTGCAAAGTGCGTCCTATGCTTAATGGCGTTGTAACTTTTTTGTACATTTCTATAAATTAGTTGATTGATTGAGTCACCAACAGAACGAACCAGAAAATGTTGATGTGAGGTCCTTGCCAATCCTTCTTTAAGGACTTGAATCGATTGGTTCAATTAGCTGACAAAGTTACCGTAATTAGCAAGTCTTAACACTGTTTATAACACAGCATGTTGCAGATTATAACTTTAGCCTTAATTACATTTCATATTGGAGCTACTGTCTTTATGCAATTCTCTAATAAATATAGTTTTGTCTTTGAATATAAATTATTAAAGATGGGAATGCACAGAAGCCTAAGTGGAGTACAGCAATTGAACATGTAATTACTATATGTAACAGTAAACCTACTACTATTATATTACATTATATGTTTATACTTGAGTCTGATTATATTTACAACATAATACATAATATATTAATATACTTACCTTTCTTGTATTCTTTCTTTCTCTTTGGGGTTTCTATTAGTTTTATGGCCAACTGACAATACCTTAAACTGAACCATCTGTTACCTTTCACTATGAACAAATGACATTACCACAGTTTTAGTAACTTCTCTTACTAAAAGCAGATATAGAACATATGTCACAAATTATTCAGTCTCATTAACATCATGTTCACAATCGGTAGCCCGGAGGTTAAGTTATGGTTACGGTATTCGGCTAAACGCAGTGCAACCCATTTGAATCTCGCCCGTAACATTCAATGGAACAACCTAAATGATACTGTATTATTACTCTTTATTTTATTTTTATTCAGGTGGAATAACTTTATAAACGATGTCACTGGCTACTTTAATTTAATTGTTTATTCCATTTTATTTCTAGTTTTAATACTCAGAAAACAGCTTAAATTCAATACAAATGCGGAAGTGAAAATGACTCTACAAGTTAGTTTAAAGCCCGACGGAATAAAACGTGCCGCACCCTGGCCAGAGCAAAGTCAGCGGGCCCACCTTGACTGGCCTGCGGTAATTCTAAGTGACGGGTTACTGTATCATTTTAGGTCTCGCTGGGTGTGCTTCTGGAGTTTTCCTTCTTCTATTTCTGGTCCATTCGTCCTTCTGTTAAACCAGAATGGTTCTGTTTCATTAATGTTATATCTAATATTGTATTTTCTTTTGTTGTTATTCTACCTTATTTATTTTTTAACAGGTGACTTTGGACTAAAAAAAACGTAAAACATTTGTTCGCCTTAGTCGTTCTGGCGTTCCACAAACACCAAAAATGTTTTGTCATCTCTTTTGGCCACTAAGAACCTCTGGAAATTGCTGAGTTTGCTTGGAATTAGAAAATAGCAAGTGAACTTTAATGCGGGTTAAATTAATTTGAGATCGTAATGAGTTATAAAATACATTATTTATGAACCAATTCAAGGGTAATATCGGAGCGCTCTTGCTCATTCATAGGATTCTTAACACCGCGCCTGCATATAAATTGCCCGCGAGTACATCGCAAGTACATTTTCGTACAGTGAGAAGACGGCGGGAGCTGGCACAGTTTTCGCAAAACGGTCTTCTCAAAAAGGGATCAGAATCACCAGAACATATATTATTTTAGAAATGTTCGTAAGCACGTAGCTAAAGGTCTATGTTCATCAGAGTTAATCTCAGTTGTCACAGTTACAAGCAAAACTAGCAAATTATCGAAGAAATAAAGTTAACAGAATATCGAGAACAAAGAATTGGACAAATTCAAGTCTACCTAATCTCAGTTAAATTTACTTCAGTCTAGTCGGGCAGAATCGGCTACGTTATTTTTTGTAAATGTTTTCAAAATAAATCCGTCGATAATAATATTTGCTCTAATACGTGTGATCCCTTTATATTAAAATTGCTAAATTAGGTTAAATGTAAGAACTATACAGTTTTAACTCCGACTAGCATATTCTATGGTATATTTGTAGTATCTTAAGCCATCCCATAGCTGATGGGCAGGTAATGGGCAGTTGGGCTGCGCAAAGTGAGCGCTTAATTGAACTAGGCTTGGTTTTGTAGGTACTCCGGCTGGGCTAAGCTCAGTTTTGTAGGTACTCTGGCTGGGCTTTGCTCAGGTTTGTTGATTCCCCCGTTGGGCTCTGCTGGGCTAGGCTCCACCCCAGAACGCCCATATCTAGTAGGCATTGCTAATTTAGTAATTTCAATTGCAGACCGGTAGCTTGCCTTTAGAAGTTATGTAACCTTCAAATTTGTCTAACACCCCTATCCCCTTAAGTAGTAGCAAGTTAGTACACATAACTATATTGTTAGTTGTTATCAGCAGTAACTAAACAAGTAATGCTAACTATGGAGCTAAAAAGCTTGTTATTTGAAAGAAATGCAGCTTTGGATAAATAAAGATTCAGTAGAGTATAAGTACTAAAGACGAGTAGGCAAATCTAATACAACAATTGGGTTGCCGTCACAAAAAGACTACTCGAGTTAAGGAATAGACCCCATATCAAAGAAAACCAGACAGTAGTGTTAGACCTTCTAAACTATACTTCTATTTTATTGTCGCGAGAGTGGGCAGTGCTTTACCGAATCTTCGACCCTACGACGTCACAGACTGGTTCATTCTGGAGATAAAAGACACCGTTGTCCAATATGAGGAATGAATATTGTCAGTAAGGATAATGACATATCTCATTAAAGACGACATTAAGTATCTCAGAAGAATGAGCCGAGCCAAATCTTAGAATAATTTATAAAGAGATCCGGGTTACTATAATCTTATTTTAAGATGTGATTATTTAGTGAATTTGCTTTATTATCTAATAAACTTCAGTTATTTATGTTTATTGATTGTGATAATAAAGCGAATTAGCGTTTATATGAGATCTGTCTATTTTTGTTTATAATATTATAGTCTTGGTTATTGACTGAGCCTTCTTTAGTTATCATAAATAAACGTCAATATGTTCAAAGATAACTACTTTTATTATAGTATTTAATAATTATACAATAACTTATAATGAATAAATAATTCATTAATAATAATAACAGTTTATGTTTTAGCTTAGATAGAACTAAATATTATATGTTATTAACATAAAGACATTGTTCCTTCTGTTAGCAAGTCATTTGGGAACTTAACTGTACTTTTGTTTCTCAAAATTCAGCAAGTTTTGATAAGCCTAACTCTAGCAAGAGACAATAGTTTATGTTCACCTAATATGATATGTATTTACCATGTATTGCCGATGAACTTAAAAGGTGATCAAGCTAATCATTTATCATAATCAAACAAATACCAAAGAGCGATTCAATTGCGGACGCAGTTGCAAAGTGGATCTCGTGTTTCTTACAACGAATGAAGAAGACAGTGCTATTCTAACTATTATTTAGTCTAACATCGTCTTTTATTCAATAATGTTAAAAGGTCATGTTTTAGTGAACAAAGCTTAATTGGCTTGAATCGATTA